>JASGCC010000235.1:288322-424940 GCA_030067915.1 Hydractinia echinata | reverse complement strand
AAGAGGAGATTTATGGTCCAACAAAAGCCATGCAGTGGTTGGTAAAACAGCAGCAAAAATACAAATCCTAGTAAAAACATTTTTTTTCGTTCTTTATTTCTCTCTTGAAAACAATTTAAAGAACATTTGCATCGTTTTTTTATATAGAGAGGAAGTCTTAGTTGTTGGTAACGGGCCTGACGGACAGCCACAGACAGACAGCTACAAACAGACAGCCACAAACGGACAGCCACAAACGGACAACCACTGACTGACAGCCACAAACGGACAGTCACAGACGGACAACCACTGAATGACAGCCACAAACGGACAGCCACAGACGGACAAAAAACCACTGACTGACAGCCACAGAAGGCCTGCCACTGACTGACAGTCCCTGTGTACAGTGCGCAATCCTTAATTAAAATAAATTAAAAAACTGAAATTAAATTTCAAAGACAGAAATCTTTTATATTAACTTTTATAACTGCATACATCGATGCTTCAATATATCTAATGTGCCACTTACAACTAGAAGAAACAAAAGCTAGTTTGCAATGTATTGCAGAGAGAAAATATAACTGATAACTGTAGCGAAAGAACGAAGCAATTTAAGTCATAAAAAAACTATAAAAAAACATATTTATAATAATAAGAAATAACACAGCTGTTTCTTTCACTATTTGTGATTTTTTTGTGATAATTTAGTGCAAAAATCGACTTTTAAAAACGGTTCTATTGCCTTATAACGGAAATGGCAAAACTAGAGGCCTTGTTTCAATCAGAATGTAGCGTCGTAAAGTTTTATTATAAGTGTTAACATATATTTAAGGAAACAGTGTGGGTATTTAGTATTATCAAAAATCTCATTGCAAAGTGTCGCTATCCTTGGTAACCATTTTGTTGTTGGCGACCTGTCTGTTGCAATGCATTTCCAACTGTTATTTGATGATGGTAGTTTATGTTTCAAATGCGGAATTCCAAGAAAAGAAAGACATTTTCCAAGAAGCAACGAATGAAAATATTAAAACTTTTTTGCGCCGAAAATTGTTTCAGCTGGGAAGCAATACTAGACCATTTCAACGGATTCTCAATACGCAGGAAAGAATTAAAGACCTACTGATCAACAAGAGATATACGGAAAGGTTTAGGAAGAGTTCATCGAGAAAACGTGGAATGAATTCGGCTAGCTATGACTCGATCTATAAAGACCTTCAAAACTTTATTTTCGACGTATCCAGTTCCACGCGTAAGGAAGAAGAACAAATATTTGACATTCTGAAATACCTGATTGACTACGGTAATTAACAGTATGAAGATTTTTAATAATCAGTCTACTACTTTAAATACAATATTGTTCGATGTATTTTTTCAGCCTTTCCCTACGGTAGAACCGAGCTAATGTACATGCTTTATCTCTGTAATAATAGCCGCCGTTTGTACGTCACGAAATAGCGATACCCGGAATACCTACGACAGGCGAATCCATAGATTTTATCACAGGCTAACGACTCGAATTTTCCATCTGCGAGCCAATATGGGTAGCAACAAGTAACGGCGCGCAAATTCGGGTAGATGGTTTCACAAGCTGACGGCAACTACTGGTTAATACCGTCTGTTTTCTTCTTCGTAAAGATATTTGTAAGAAAATAAATCTAGGATTTTATAATTTTGAGAAAGCTTAATGGTGGATATTACACTTGAGGTGCTACTTTTCAGTTTTTCTTCCACAATATTTAATATTACTAGGCCAAAAAGACTTTAGATCAACGCCCGGCAAAAGGACTTCGCACCAACGCCCATTCACCTATACCTTAACCTTTTTGTATTAAATTTCCTGGGTGGGGTATTTTAGGCCACCTCAAATAATCTTTTGAAAGACTTAAATATGTTAAAGGACACGTGACAAGAACACAGTATAGCATAAGAGTTTCGTTATTTTTTTTTGAACACGTGTTTTCACGGCTGACCCACATGAGTTGTTTGGATTGGTTTCATTAGAATTTTGCTAAATGGCTAAATGCTAAAAGGTTGTAATAACCTTTTAGCAAATAGACAATACAGAGCGTGATTAAAAATAATGGTGGAAGTACCGTGTAGCTACACGGTTGCCATGACAAAACCAAAATGGGAGTTATTATTAATCGACATATATAGTTGATATTTTTTCCATGAAAAGTTGCCAAATAGGAAAAGTCACTAAGTTGGAGCATAATTGACTAAATAGTGGGATCCTGCGTTAAGTTAGAGTTAAAAATAATGGCGGAATGGCGGATTTCACAAAAATCAGTGAAAATAAATTCCCATCAAAATGAATTTTTTTGACATCCGCATAATTAACAGCCGCAAAAATTAACTTTTTTCGTCATCCGCCAATTTTTTGAAAAACAGTTCAATGGACGAAATGCTTTTGATGTTATTATCATATTGTTATCAATGAGTAATTTGGCTATCAATAGAGACGAAAAACCACGTGGTTCCTGGATAAGTAAATATTCATAGTAATTAACTTGATTTTAATATATGGCTCGCCTACCATTTTCCTTAGAAACTATACATCAATACAACATGATTAAATATGAGATATTCTGCTATATTTTCTACAATACATACATATATTAAACAACCTCGATCACAGGACCGGTTGTCTCATTTTGCATATCGGACGGCGAGAAGAATAAGCGCAGCGCCGATGAGAGACAAAAAAACCTGGAAACGAGGGTGATATTAAAAGTTATTTTCTGATAATGGCTGAGACTGAGCACACGAAACCTTACAAAAACCTTTCATAAAAAATGATCATCTTTCTATGGTGGTTTTGGCAGTATCCGTCACTCATTTACAACATCTTATCCCAGGATTAAAGTCCTTGGTATCGAATCCGATTTTAGAGCGGACCAGAGCATCAAGTTTGAAGACATGTTCGTCGCGTTCATTCGGGAGATATTTCCTCAGGAAGTCTGACAACCGAAACAAGTACTCTATATTATGTCCCACTGCACCACATGACGTGGAAATATCATCAGCTAATGCATCCAATGAATCGTCGCCAAGAAATAGTTCATTGTCAGGTGTGGCATAATAAACGATCGCATGTAATGGCTGCACGGAATTTTTGAGAAATACAGGCACCAAATGAACTTCGTAACGGCCGATACTTTGTTCTCGGAGTTGTAAACAATCGAAGGCTTTTTCAATTTTTTCTTTCCCAACAATTTTAAAATACAGCACCCCAACATACACCCTGTAAAAGAAGCAAATTGCACTTAAAGCAGATATAAAAAATCCGTGACCTAAAAGGGATATTAAATTTTTCCTTTGAAATTAAAAACAAATTTCGCTTTTTTTCGCAATTTTCCTTTTTCGATTCAGTATGAAGAACAAATTTCAACTCGATTTTATATTTCGAAAAAAATTGCATATAAGGTGTAAAATACAGAATATTCAGAATACACTTCCATCTAGAATAACTAAATGAAATCATAGTGGAATAAGTTTTCAATATGACTTCATAATTGTCAATCCCAGTTTCTCTGCTTTTGAGAACTCACAGACAAACCTTTTTTAGTCAAATTTTACGGCAGTCGAAATACTGCAACGCAATAATATGTTTTAGAGTCATAAAAAACTGGCGTAGATACAAAACAAAAACCAGCGCGAACGTTTTTGTAAATTAGAAAACCTGCCTTTTCTACTTCAGTCAGTGTTTAAAACGCGTCCAGGTTTTTCAACAGTCCCACGATGATGAGTACTACCCTGCCAAAATCTTCTTTCGTAGCCTTTGATGTACCCAAGGAACATGTCATCATGTTCAAAATCCGGCTTCCACGTAAGTGAACCATATCCGAACACATATATACATTCATGTCTTTCAATCACATCTTCCAAATTCATTTTATCGTCGATAAAGTTAGATTATAAGTTACATGAACAAGCTTGGTAAAGACGGTGCGAAGAATGAAAGTGTTTAAACGGCTTGTCTTCAAAGTAACGAAACTGTATCACGTGTAGATCAGGAAGCAACAGGAACTGTGTAGGTGAAACTGTTTGAAATCTTAAGCATTGTTACATCATTGGCAAAAAAAACTGTCGTCTAAGGATGAGATCTTACTTTCGTAATTGAAGTTGCAATTTTGAATCTCCATGGAAACTAACTCATCATTTCCCAAAATATTTGTCAGCCGGCATGTTACATCAAAGGTGGAACAAAGTTTAAAGGTGACTTCAACAAATTAATTAACACCTTGGAGAGGTTTCATTCAAATTTGTTTCATAAATAGAACAAAGGTTTCAATTTTTCGAGTGACACGAGCTATGATTACTAATCACGCCCACAACCATCCTCTTCGCTGTGGCTTGCCAACCATTAGTGTAAATTAGCGATAAAAAGCATGACCGTCCCCTTCCACCTTTTATATTATTGCTGTTGGTTTTACTGACGGAAAGAGCGTTAAATGTCTTATAATTTCTACTTATTTGTCACAGAACCTAAGGCTTTTTACATTTTTTTGTATTTCGCGGACATAAGTTTTTCAAAAAGACGGCGGGATTTTAAAGCTCATAACCACAAAACAATTAAGAAAGCAGGTATTATTTGATTAAGATCTAAAATATTATTTGATTAAGTTCTAAAATCTTAAAGAGTATAATTTTTTTGCTAATTTCAGCATTTTTCAGTCATTTCCGATTCGTGGAGGGCATTGTTCCATAATGCGAACATTGTGGAAAGTGCAGCTAGCGCATTTTCGACGTTGGATACTCGGCCTATATCTTTGCCAAATTAAAAGGGACTGCAGAGAATTGGCCAATTGTTGCTGTTTTGAGAAATAGTAAAAAATTCAATCTCCTTTTTTTTAAAAAAAATGTTGAATCCAGAAAATAATTTGTTTACAGTGCTGATTCGCAGTTTGCTGTGGCATGCCAAGGTAACCCTTTAATGTGTATGGGTGTACATTGTCCCTGTTCAATTTAATCCGAAGACAGATTAAAAGCCTTAGATCTCCTTATGCCTTGAGGTCCATGTTTCAGAGTTCGTTTCTTTAGTCGTTCTTCAGGTTTTCTGTTTCAACAACATGTACAGTGTATTACAGTAACCATGTTTTTAACAATTTAAGGTATGTAAGGATCATCCTCGTCCCAGGGTTTGTTGTCTATGTATAAGCCGCTAGCGCTTATTTGACGGCTTTTTACGCCGCCGGCATCGATGTCAAAAAGGCAACAGCCCCTGGGGACGAGGTTGTGTAAAGATCTTTTTAAGAAAAAGTTCTAAGCAGTATAGCAACAAAAAATATTGTCACATGCCAATCTCCTTCCCAGGGCTTTTTCTCTTTCGATAATGTTAATTTTTTACAATAACGATCTTGGAATGAGGTTGATCACACACACACATAAAAAAATAATCACTTTGTTCCTACAAATGTGATATTGCAAGGTTTATTTATTTATTTATTTCCCCTGAAACTTTGGAAAAGTATAATTGAGTTAATAAAAATAAAATAAAAGTTGGTAGTCACTTGTTGTTGTTAAAAAAAAAAAATTAATGAATATATATAAATATACTTCAAGCTTGATTTCGGCATCTCTTTAATTTATTTCTTTCTATATAAAATGGTCCAGCTGCTTCTTCCAAATCAAATTTTGAACTCAATTTGTTGTACACCAATAAAATGATTTGACGTTATGATTCTTCTTTTATGAGTATAGATTTTCTAAACAAACTCGAGATTTTTTTATACATAAGCATTTGGAAGTCATGTCGACGACGTTTGCCAAAAAGAAAGTATCTATTATATTTCCGCCGACAAATGTACGTATCATTTCCAACAACGATAAAGAAAAACGAGATCGTGCGCGAACTTTATCGGTAAAATCTCTATCCACGATATCCGAAAGTGACAGTGAAAATCCAACACGATTAGAACTGCGTAAGTTGCGATACAGTACGTTACTTGGATTACCGTCTGGTTTTACGTTAGAAGCTGACCCCTACAGTATCTTAAATCATTCTGAATGGAACGATAACGTGCGTGTTCGAAGCAATTGTAAATCGATAAATGCACACGGGAGAAATATTCGAATGAATGATGCAAGTACCAATTTTATCTCTTCGAATGTCAGTTTTGTGTCTGGTCGCAAACATTTCATTCCCCGGACTAGGTATGTTGTGCAAAGTCTCGTTTCCGTTTTATTCACAAGTCCTGGGAAGGAGGTAGCTGTAACTTCTATTGTTGTATTTTCGACCACGTACGTGGTACCCTCCTGTTGCTTTCAATCTTGCACTTTTCATTATCTTTAACAAAATTGTCTCCTGCAATTTTGAAATAGAGAGAGCTGCTATTTTAATAATAAAGGCAATAAAAACGGATAAGGTAGTAATAAGGTTTCCTCGCCATCCAACACAAAACTTATCTCAACCTCATCCCCAGGGTATCTTGTATCTTTTCTAACCCCGGCACGTCGACACGAACATGTTCCCGGGGTCAGAAAAGATACAAGATGCCCTGGGGACGAGATTGAACTTATCTCACTTTCTACTTCTCAATAAACTTGATGTTTTTTCATATTTGTAACTTCATTATCGTTTAAATGTAAAATCATGAATTATTAACTTTGTAATGACTAGGATAATTGCGACAAACAAGACGAAAGCAATGATAATTCAACAGCAGACTGCGGAAAACTCATATACTGTTTCCGTGACTGTTTTGGATGTTCATAACTTTAAACTTGCTTAATTCTCGTTGAATTCTGCGTCAAAATTACCCCAAATGCAACTTATTTAGAGTATTTGAAGTCTCGCTATGTTTCAAGTTTAGTCGGCCAATGTATGAAAATTGCAGAAAGACAGAGAGACAGAAAAATTGCTGCCTATTGAAATAACAGCCCATTCTCGTCCCCAGAGCTCTTTGAGATTAAAACCTCGAGTTTATCTCAAAGAGCTCTGGGGTCGAGAATGATAACAGTCTGTATTTTCGAGGTTCACAATCACGCGATGATAATGACTGTCGGGTTTATTTCCGATTGGTCATATGTTCATCTTCACAATCTCTTTCTCAGACTCCTTTGAGATGTCAAAGACGCTTGGAGACAAGAATGTAATTCTAATTTTTTATGTTCTTGATAATATCTCTTTGTTACTTAGGAACGTTTATATCAGCTTTTTCGGTGTTGCTATGTCCAAGAAATGCCTTTATGAAAGAGAAACGATGGCAATTTTTGGATGGAACATCATGATTGGTGTCGTGCAAATAATCGGCGTCATTTATTTATTGGACGGGATATTTTTGGGGAATAATATGGGGCGTCTACATGGTGCAGTTATCAGGTAAAAAACTTTATATTATACAATTCATAGAATGGATATCTGAGTTGGTTAACAAAGTCTTTTAATTTGACTCGATTAATCGAATTAGATACTTTCTTGATTGTATTATTATGCGATCGATGTGTTAGCTTGAAAATGATACGGTTCTTAAGCATCTTGGAGCTAGGACTATCCTTTTATACTCTGTTTATTGTTTGTAGATTTTATTTCAAAAATCCTTTTATTCTTAAATTGTGAAGTAGTTTTGTCATTTTTATTTCAAGAATTATTTTTTTTGGCGAAGAATTTTTTCTATTTGTAGATCGAGGAAATCCAAAGGGGCAGAGTGCACCTGTTCTTACTAAGAAAGTTAATTGTACATTGAAGAATTATTCTTTTTGGAGAAAACAGAAGGAGACAAACGTTGAAGAAGACGATATCATTGAAAATTTAACACGCGATGTGTAACCTGTTTGCTTGAGTAAAGCTCTTCGTGTTACAACAAAATTCGACGTTTTAGAGAAAAAAGAAAGAAAATAGAAGGAATGAAAGTCAACACAGGCGATAAGTGATCAATAAGCGATATTTAAGCGTTTCTGTAGTGTCCAGACCGTGCCGTATGGAAGCTGGTAATTTATAAACCCAACCTCGTTCCCAGGACTCTTCTACGTCTATCATATTCTGACGGGACGTCACAAACCAACAAAAACAAGCTAGTAAAAACTCCATTAATCTTTTTACTACTTTCCTAAAAATGCATTGCGGGTTGCTAAATCTAGATATACAACCTCGTCCCGAGAGCTTTTACAATTTTTCACAACAGAGAAGACTTTATCCCAATATAAAATACCTAACAGGTCCCAAGGACGAGGCTGCTCTTTCACTTATAATCGACTTCAATAGACTAAAAAAACAATTTAGGAAAAATAAAAAAATAAAAAAATAATGGAAATTTCCTTTTGTTAGAATTTTTAACGGATTTTATTTCCGCTTTTACTGCGACAAATCTTTAGCATGGCTCAACTTTAAACTTTAAGTAACTGTTAAGACTAACAAGGATCAGACACAAATTTCACCGAGTTGGATCTGCAAATAGAGTTACCTCGGCTACCACCTTGCTTTTTTTCAACATAAGACGGTTAGAGTTTAACCTACCGTTTTGAATATGCTACCCTCAATATCTCACCAGCCTGTCGTAACCAGAATGGGTCTATAAAAACAATAAAATCAAATTCAAAAGCCTATTAGACGTTTATTTATAAGCAACTCAGTTGATCAGGACTAAGCAACTTACTTAGTGTTCGGTAAAGTCTGCAATTTCGCGCGTTCTGCGGTTTACACAGATCACTACTCCACATAGAAACGCCACGTGGCCGTGTAAATCTTTTCGGTGTTCATTCCAGGAAATAATACACAGTCCTCTTTTAGTGTTTATACTTAACCCCCACACTTAGCAACCTTCAAGTCAAAATCGACCCAAGTCCATTTTACTGTGACGGAGAAAAGGCGATTTCGCTAGAACTGTCAAAAAGCGCAGCACCGATGAGAACCAAATAGCTTTTGGGACGAGGTTGCCTCATATCCTACTCTAATCACTTGCCCCTAACTTAACAATCCTCCCTGTCAGAATAAACATATAACAGTGTTTAAACAACACCAAAGTTCGACGCAAATACTCTGTATGTGTTGAGTTCAACCTCGTTTCCAGGGCATTTTGCCTTCCCTGGAGACGAGGTTGTGTTGGGTTCACTGCTAAGACACATGGTGGGTCAAGACGGGACAGGGTTATAATGTTGTGTCGGTGAAAAAACAGGTACTAAGCAACCAACTAAGAAATTTGAGGGCCAAAAAAGTCATCTATCCTTAGTAAGCCTTACCCTAAAAATTAGATTGCTTACATAGAAATGTCAAGAATTCAACAAAAAAGGACTCGTGGCATTTAAAGTTATTTATATTCTAAAAAAGTCCAATAAAATTACAATATCATTAAATTAAATGTGATACAATGTCAAAAAAGGCGAAAAAAAATATATATTTAATAATTGATCACGTGGCAGAAGAGTCACGTGGGTACAATATGTCATAATGTCCGGGTCTGTACAACAGATATATAGTAGGAGTTGTACCATCATCAGGAAAGCGATGATAGTTGACTTTTTCTTCGTCGCCTCCTCTATCCATGTATTCCACCTGAACGGTTGTTTCAAGTACGCTTGTCAGGGCAATGATGTGAATGTGGTCGCTTTCTTTCGCCATCGGTTCTACTTCCTATTAAAATAAACAAAATCATAAATCTTTTTAATAATAGCCGTATGTCTGTTTGTGCGCGAGAAAAATGTTGTGCTACCGAAACACGAAATATGCGATATATAAAGGACGGGCGACCGCGTGGATTTTTTCACGGGCTACAGGCTAGTCTCTTTAATAATAGCCGTATTCCGTCTGTCTGTTTGTGCGCGAGGAAATATTCGTGTTACTGAAACACAAAATGCGATTAATAAAGGATGGGCGACCCCATGGATTTTTCCACGGATTGACGACCAGTCTCTTTAATAA
This sequence comes from Hydractinia echinata, assembly GCA_030067915.1. Classification (NCBI taxonomy): domain Eukaryota; kingdom Metazoa; phylum Cnidaria; class Hydrozoa; order Anthoathecata; family Hydractiniidae; genus Hydractinia; species Hydractinia echinata. Next base: position 415,102 of record JASGCC010000235.1, on the reverse strand, counting down.
TAGTCGTATTCTGTCTGTCTGTTTGTGCGCAAGAAAAACGTCGTGTTACGGAAACACAAAATGCTATATATAAAGGACGGGCGAACCCGTGAAATTATCCACGGGATACAGACTAGCCGTATTTTTTCTGTCTGTACCCAAGAAGTGTCGTACAACAGGCACACGAAATAGCGTGCAATTCAAAGACAGACGACCCCGTGGATATTTCCACGGGCTCACGACCAGTAATAATATTCATGAAAGTGTTTGTGGAAGAATAAAGTGCAAAGAGAATGATTTGTGAGACATTACCATTATTTGTGGAAAGAAGGGAGAATTTTTACGGATCGTCCTCCACAAGTAGTTTTATAAACGCACTTTCTGAATATAAATATTTTGGACTCAGCTTGTGAATGTTCACAACGAACTTAAAGCCTCATCTTGACTCCTTTCTCCTAATCTTAAGGCCATTACCGGCCATGGTTGTTTCACCATGCGTTCACGCTATTTTGTCCACATATTTTGTCTACCTTTTTTGTCTGTACATTTTGTCCCAGAATAAAAACGTGTAGTATAATTGGTCTTATGTTTACATTTTGACTTAAGCCTGGATGTTTCTGAGCTTCAAAGAGATTCAGATCCCTGTTAGGATGGTTCCTGCTACAAATTAGTCTTTAACATCTGTGTGGCAGGGAAAAAGATGCACTCTATCAATTTACTTTTTCAATTTTCTGAATATTTTGCTACTTAGTATAGTTGAAAGTGTCTATAATCTTAGTTTCAAGTTAAGTTTCTTTTAAAAAACAGTGCAGCTATTTCGACTTGCAAAAATGTGTAAGAAAATTGTAAAAGCGAATGCAAGTAATTTTGCGATAAATTCTTAGGAAGCATGGGTGTGAATAAACGCAGGAGTACTCGCAGAAGTACTTTCATGGAATAAAATATTCACCTGACTACAAAAATCTTTCATGGTAGTGTGTCCTTCGATAAACGCGGAATAAAATGCTTCGTTTTGTTGAAGATAACAGGAAACCATAAGACGTAGAAATACGACGAAATAGTCGGAATGCCCCTGATCATTAAAAACCTATCAACAGAGAAAAGATCGTCAGAAACAAACATAGCAATGAAGAGTTTTTAGTAGCGAACACACAGTGTTTCGTTTTTGAGTCAAAGCAGCGTGAGTTAGTTTAAACGTAGTCTAAAAAACTTAACCAACCTGCAGGATACTTTAAGGGCAGAAACTTTCGCGTATCAAAAAAAGCGAAATTTATGGAATAAACTTCGCGTTTCGCGGTTTTTAGAACAAATTTCGCAGAAAAAACTTTCGCGAATCGAAGAAAAAGGTTATGTTTTGCGTGACAAAACTTTTGCGAACGAGCAAAAAAGAAGACTTTTTTATTAATTTTTATAATTTTTATTGCTTTGTTTGAACATAGAACTAATCTCAGGGAGGGGCCTTAAATTTGCTTAAAAAACATTTTTTCGCAAGAAAAAACTTTCGCGTTTTACTGTTTTGAAATTTCCAAAGGCAAAAACTTTCGCGAAAAAAGGCCAAATACGCAAAAGTTTCTGTCCTTAAAGTAAACTAATAATCAACAAAAACGCATTTCAGGTGAGTAAATATGAGTAAGCTAGACATACGTACTATTTCCAAAAATTACCTGGATTATATCGTCTAGAGTTCCATTCTCTTTCGCTATATTTACAATATCCATCACCTAATCAACAGAAAGAAAAACTACAATTCGAATAGTTTTTACACACAAGAAATATTTTGTTGATAAAGGCTACTAAAATTATTTTTAAACTCACAACCCAAGCGTTGGAAATAAATAAATGTTCAATTGAGATCAATGCTTAAAAATTAAAATCAAAGATAAAATGACATGATATACAAATAAAAAGTTTAAAGTCTTACGACTTCATAGAAATCCTCCACAGTGTAAGCAGGGTAGCCAATCTGTATCAAACTGTCCTTGATGCTTGTAGACTTTTCTATAAATCTATGAAGTTTTAACATAAAGTATTGTACACATGTCGAAAACAAATAAGTGTATAAAAATTCATGAAAATAAGAATATTTTTTATGAAAATAAAAATTTTTTTTTTAAGAATTTAAAAATACACATCTCACACCCTATTTATATCTAAAAAACCACCTAATTTTCAAACACAAAGTTTAATCTCACATGAAGTGTAGGCCAATAAAAAATCATACTTGTTTAAAGTTTCCGCATTTGACAAACATTCTTCCAACGTTCGGAAACCGTAAGATCTGAAAAAACAGTTTCCGTCGCCTCTTGTTTTCCTCAGGTAGGAGTATCTGGAATATAGATCCTACAAAAAGAAAATTATATTACTGTCACTGAAGAATTTAAACAAGCCTTTTATATTAAAGCAAGATTTTGTCACAATGTGTTTACTAGAGTCAAATCATAAACTTGAAATTTCCTGACTAACTGTAAATCCTTGATTTAGTGCTTCTTTAGGATAAAAGGTCCTCTCGATTGAGCACCCTGTTTTAGGAAAAATAAGCCCTCATCTGAAGTAAGCACCCTAACCCCTAATCAAATACAAGTAATACTGCACTTGAGTTTCATTATTTTGCAAGAAACACTTATTTTAGTTTGATGACATTGAAAGGGGTACGCTGATTGATTCTGATCGACCATTAAACAATAAACACGTTTGTATTTTAGTGAGGAAAATTTTAAAAAGGCGATAAAACTGATTGTTTATATTAATGATCCCCCTTCCCCTCCCCTATTCCACACCCTTCAGAATATTGATTTTAATAAATCACTCGGGCACCTAATTGAGCATTCACAGTGAATTTCCTAATCTTTTTAGACAAAAAAGAACTCTGCATTCCTTTAAAGGGATATATAACAAATAATGTGTATTTATTTAGACTATGGCTTTAATTACCTTTAGTTTTGCTTGGTAAATCTTATCGTCATCAGAGTAATCCTTACCGAGAACTACAATGTTTTCTTTCTCTGTAACAAGTGGGAATGCTCCTGCAATCTGAATAGAAATCATTACAAAGATATATAAACAAACTGTATATACTTGTAATGAATTTTTTTAACAACTGTGAGATTAAACTTAATGCATGAAATTGTATTAATCAAAATTTATTTTAAATTTGCAGAAATAAAGCATTATATACCTGTTTTTCGATATCTCTCACTTGTTCAATTATAGCTTGGTCAATATTTTCTGTAAAAAAATGATTTATAATGCATTATAATCATTTTATATAATAAACATCCAACTTTCTAGGCATTGGTGAATAAGTCATAGAATTCACAGTGTATATTTACTAAATTTCCATTTAATAAAAAGCTGAAATATGCAGGGGTTAATAAATAGAATTCACAATAAAAATTCCTATACACAATAGACATTGACAGAAAACACAATCAACACCAAACACTATGGTGTCTTAAGTGGCAGTGTGTGTCATTCACTATTTTTGTACCCAGGTCAAAGCTGTATCTCGGCTTAGGTGAAAACCTGGCTAATTAAGGTTAATCTGCATCCAAAAACTTGAAAACAATTTTTGTTAAAGGGATCTTTCTGTGATAATGAAACAAAGATCTATTTCTCCTGACAAATTGATGTCAAAAAAAGATCTTTTGCACAAGTTAGCTAAATTCTTCAACAGGAATCCCCATTTATTTTGCAACTATGCAATTATATGAATGATAAAATCATTGTAAATCACAGAACAGTTTCAGCATGAAAAAAATCAGTGTCTTAGAGAAATGCCTGATCAAAAATTGTCGTTTTTGAACCACATATGGACAATTGATGTGTTTGTGTGCATGTGACACTAGTAGTGGAATTTCATTTCCAGAGATTATAGTCTTCTCTTGTCTCATATTCAAAAACCCTGTAGATGAAGTTGCATATTTGATCACATCATCATTTATAGAGAAATCTGTTCTGTTTTATGTCACTTTGCTTGACATATTGTCTGTAAAAAACGATTAAATATTGCAAATTAAAAAATAAGATAATAATGAATGCACGGTTTTAAAAATTTGTGCTGATGGGAAGTCCTCTACTTGACTTCTCTTCGCCTTGTGAGTTAGGCACTCATTCTAGAAACAGGGTCATGATGCAGATATTGTTGTATACATTTAAAAAAAGCAATATTACCATAAATGATCGATTAAGCCCCCACTCCCAAATAACACCCATTCCAAGGAAATGATTGAAGCGGCTTCCTTAGAGACGATCGTAGACAAGGACAAAGAAGGCAATAGTGATATTGAGATCGATTAGTGTTTGTTTTTATTACTTGTAGAAAGATATGTTGTGTTTATTGAAATCATTTTTTTTTTAAAACACTATATACATATTGCAGCCCCCTTCCTGTCTAACCCCTCTTTCAAGGACCCATGTTGATAACAGACTTTATAATGTCTGAAATGGCTATCCTTGTAAAACATTCGTGAAATAAATAAATAAATAAAATACCGAAAAAGCCCCTTCCCTAAACTCATTTTGATTAATAAGCCCCCGGGGCTTAATAGATCATTAACGATAAAGTAAACCATTATTTTTTTATTTTACCTGGTTTTGTATATAAGAGGGTGCTGACTCGCCGAAAACGCCGTATATGTGAGCGCGACAGCGGACATTTTTTTCAGGGGTTTTTCAAGGTTTTTGCCTGTACCCGACCGGAAATACGTGGGCCCGTTCGAAACCGCCCAAATTGTGCCAAAAATGAAACGTGCGCGAGAAGGAAGGTGCTATTTTGTTGCTGTACTCTCAGTTTATTATTTGTGGAATTTTATTACAGCTATTTATGGAATAAATGATATAAAAAACAGTTCTTTTCAGAACTCTTTCACTACCACTGCTCGACATTACAAGAATAATTATACATGGTAATAAATGATTAAAAAAATGTTGTTTCGGGTTGATTGGGGTTTCTCCAGGCAAAATTTCAAATTATTTTTAAAACGCCAGAAGTTGTCCGACAGCCCGTTGTTTTTGCGGCATTTCCAGCGAGTCGGCACCCTCGTTTGTATATTTTTTAGTGAGCTGGACATGTGGGGATAGATAGATAGATGTGAATATTTTACATGGCTAGCCTCACAAATATCGAGGGATATACCCTGTCTATTATTTCCAGGAGGAGCCATGGCTTAGATGGAGAGTCCTAGAGTATTTAATGCTCATTTTGAGCTACGCAGACCCAATTAGTAGGGCCCACGCTCTACTAGACAACTCCCGACAACATCCAACGGCCCACACAGTGTGCCATCTCCCCAATCTCCCTCACATAGCTTGGGTTAACCCGGGGCTATGGTAACATTCACTAGCACATGTTGAATCGCCGTCAAGAGGAATCGAACCCCGGTCTCCCGCACCAGAGTACGAAAGCTATAACCACTAATCTACGACGCCATAATGACGAGCAAAAAAAGCAAATAAGAGACCAGTGTTTGAGAGGTAACAGCTATTGTGAATGATGCTTTTGTAAAACTATGTGTTTCGCAGTGGCCACACATATTTTCTGGGCTAGCCACTTTAAATATTTATTATTATTATTATTATTATTATTATTATTTATTGAGGTCTCTGTCATGGCTGGGGGTGAGTTTGTGAGAAAGAAGAAACGTCAAATCAAATTGACCTTTCTTGTGTGTGGCAATGGAGATATATAGTGAAATGAATTTTAAAAATTCGTAAGAACATTTCATATTGTTTTAAAAATAAAATTTAACCCTAATTAGGTGACAAAAACCGCTAATTAACGTTGTTTACCTGTGAGTTGAATCTCACTATTTTGCAAGCCGTCTTCGTCCGCCATTTTGTTTGTTTACAAACTAAATTAACGGCAACGAAAAAAGTAGGTTAAGTAATTTTCCCGGGGCTTTATTTTTAGAAAACTTTTTTAGAAACGAAAACTTTGCCTCCAGCTTTAGACTTATGTCAGAAAGCCTGTGTTAACGAAGTGAATATATCAAATATATGTTCTTGTGTCCCCGCTTATGGTCGAAATTTTGTGTTCGCTGCTTTTAAACTCGTCATACATCATCGCCGCCCTGATGTCGGAAAAACACAAAAGTCACATCATCCGACACACGAGCCACATACGAGCCGACACGAGTCAAACATAAAAACATAAAACACACGAGAGGCCACAAGGCACAAAAATTACCAGTAAGAGTCACCACAAGCCAAATGCAAGTCAAATGCAAATAACACGAGTAACCACAAACCACAAAAATACATATGAGCCACTAAAAACGATCAATAGTGAACTGTACGGAACCCAGATAGCAGAACTCAATCGTTTTTTGTTAAATCACGCAACAAAGAATGCAAAAAGGGACTAAAGTGCAATAAACTGCTCACAGATGGTGATTTTCCTAAGTAAACTTATAAGACAAACACAAGGCAAATCTATGCTACAGTTATTTTATCGTTTATTATTTTATCGTTTATAAAATAAATACAGCTTTTCATTTTGTTTTTAAAAATGACGACACACCGCTCGGGTTGTCAATAATCTACCTAAAGTGTTAATCAGCTTACAGTACTGGGTAGAACGGGTCATACATACCCCTTGATATTGTTTAACATTTCGTTCAATACTTAGCTTTTTTATCTTTACTTACATGTAAAACTCCCTCATGTATATGATAATAGTAATAATAAATAAAAATAACGGAACGTTGTCATAGACGTCTTTTACATTGTTTTTGTCCCATAAAAACAGTAATAGTATTCCAAAAATAAAAAAATTATGATATAAATAAACTAAAACAAACTTGTAATTGAACCTACGCTCATTGGTGTGACATGTATGCCAGCTACAACGCCTATTATTTTTGATAAGATCACAAGCATCCTACGCACAAATCATTACACGTCTTCCTATATGTGCTAGAAGTTTTTTTCCTTATTATGAACCGGCGTTCCTACTTTACTGGCTTGATGGTAGAAATAATCTGATACGCTTGAGTGTGCACTTATTCACAGGTGCGCTTATAAAAAGTGTGTCATTAACTGTTTTGGCAATACAAACTTGAACAACAACCGCCAGGAGAAGAAGAATAAAAACAAACATCGCTTTTATACACACACCATTTCAGTTTATGGACCATGATTGACCGTCACTTATTAAGCGGACTTCACTTTCTTCTTTTTCTACAACCTAGATTTTTGAACCTTAACCAAAACCGCTCGTGTTTGCCGACATTCACTTTATATAGATTCATACCAACGGTTACGAAATGTCTGCGCTTTTAATCGGAAATAAGATTTTGTTAAGGGCGAAGTACGCTTACAAACACGTATTCTTTTCGTTAAAAACCTCGACCTCCCGGCTCTTTGTCTCTTTTTTATAACGGGACGGCGAAAAATCGCCGTCACTTATACTAAAAAGAGAAAAAAAGCCCTGGCATCGAAGTTGACTTACTTTTGCAGCAACATATTTTATTTTTGTGTAAGTCACTTAATTTATAAGAATAGCCCATTTTACAGTTCCCTAAGTTACGAAAGCGCTAAGTTAGCAAAGATTTAATCTTAAAGAGAAAGGGAAACCGTGTCCCGCATTAGTCCTCTCCCCGAATTTACTTTGTTAGTAAGTAACTGGTGAAAGGTTTTACTAAAAATATTACAACTTTTACTGAAATATATTATTAGCTTTTAAAAGTTGCTTAACAACAAAACATAAAGTTTTAAATGTTTGCCACGTCAAAGTTTGTTATTTTTAAATCGCTGAGTATTGTTAAAACAATTAATGAGATTCTCAGAACAAAATGACGAAATGGCTGCTGATTATATCAGGTAGAAGGGACTAATGACCGTAAAACCATAAGTATTAAAAAAATGGGGAATTACAAATACATGTGTTTTGTGACTCGAAATGAGATGACTTGTCAACCTCGTCCCCAGGGCTTAGAAAGGATCTATAATAAGGTTTTTACACACAGGTTTGATTGAAACAAAGAGACAGAAAACACACGTGCAAAGAAAAACATGTTCTCGTACAGCCCTTATGTCATACATATCACTTATGTCAATTTGTAAATCACACAAGAATTGTTTTGTTGTGTTTGGCGCTTCATAAGTACAATAGGGATTTTTTTTATATACTTCGTTTCCCCTTTTTTGTTTCTAATATGTTCCACTTCCGGGACAACATAATTTAGTGAATGCTCCCCCTACACCCACTGTTCTCAAAACGAAAACCGACCACAAAGCCAATTATAAGGGACTGCTTCTCACCGTCAAAATAATTTTTAATGACGTTCTTAATCACTGCAAATTAGTTTTTTATAAAGCGATGGTTTTAGTTGAAAACATATATAACATTCCTTGAATTCCTTCTTGTTTTCTGATATAATAGCCTTCGATTGATCGTAAGCGTTTTATAATAGCTACACACTAAAGCTTTTTTTTATTATGCCATAATAATTCTTTCGTTCGCTGCACTAAACTTTATTATATTATATATATGAGCTAAAATAAAAACAATGGATTTACTTTGTTTTAAATATCAGAAATGGCGTGTGTGTGTGTGTGTGTGTGTTAAAATGCAAGGACAATATAACCTTCATGTTGTACATACATAACAAAAATATGTCAGTATATGGTGAGGAGTAATAATATGGCTTTGACGCTCAGATATATATTCTATCCTATTTAGATATTATACACGAGTTGCAAATGTTCGGGAAGAAGCTTTTGATTATAGTTACCTTGTTGATCATGCGTGGACGTCGTGCTAAAGGTGGTACAGCAAGTACATGCAAAGATGATATTCTATACTCGGTTTTTGGAAGTTTAGCTGCGTATTCCCTTTTGGTTATATTAATACTTGTTCTATACAACTTCAGGAAAAAAAGGAAGAAAAATAGCAAAGGTAATCTTGCACGTTTATTGGATTTGTTTCTTTTACTGTGGATCTTATTACTTATGCGATTAACTGTCTCCTACCTTGACGCCAGTTTTACCATAAACCAAATATCACTATTTTCGTACAATTTAGAATTTTACCCGGCCACTACCGTTACGGTGGACACCAGGAGCCTTAAAAGTACTCGCTAGTGCAGTAAATGCGATTAAGAACTCTCTCAGTATAGTGTAAAATAGGCTGTACCATTTGCGCGATACTTGACAATGTGAGAAAACACTCGACTTTTGTGACGTTAACTGTTCAACAGTTTGATTTCAAATTTTAGTACCAAACTTTTGTTTGATGAGAAGAAATATATCGTGAAGCTGTGTGTACATAATGAAATTTTTGTTGGAAATGGTGTCATGCATCATCAGTTAAAACACGTGTAATTGTTTTGTTTTGGAAACTGCTAATGAAGCTAATTGTATTATGAAAGTTCTTCCTTGTTTTTAATAAACAATTTTTCTGTCGCAAAACTGTCAATTATTTTACGACCACTTTCCATGCGACGTAATGTTTTGTTTTTGCGTCGAGAACAATCTAATAGGTAGAAGTCAAATAAATCCATTTAAAAAACGAAATATGTTTTTAAAATTGGGAATGTTTTTATGAAGAAGCGAATATAGTTAAAAAAAATTTATAGTCGTGCCTGTTGGTCTTGTGCTTTGAAACAAACTGTATGAATTCTAATAATACCGCCATTTTAGAATTTGTGCGCATGTGCAAAAATCCGTATGTTTGCAAACATTGGCAAACCCATCCTATGTCAAAAATTCAACTACACTTGCTATGGAAAAGTTCAAATTTTATGTTTAGAAGTCAAACCCCTAGTTTGTTTAGGTTTATTTGTAAAAAAATCATAAAATCGTTTTCACTTTTGCTTTTTAATTGATTCTCCAGATTGCAGGCAGTGTATTTATAACTCACCTCATCTGAATCGAGTTCATCTATGCTGTGTTGCTAATTTTAGCAACATTTGTCTATTTGTGAACTTTTATAGGGTCGTGTTACGCGGTTCATGAGAAAAAAAAAGAAAAAAAAAATGTTATGATTAATAACACAATAATTAAACCATCGCATGGGTGGCATAGAGATTTTTATCATTTTAAAAAGTCTTAAAGCCTCTGAAATAATATGTTTATTGTTACGGAGATTATTTGGAAATAATTCTCATTTTTTTCGTAAACTTATTTTTATTTACCTTAAGGCTCAGCCTTGCTTAAATGTTATGTGACCGTTAAAATTCGGGTGACGAGAACAATTCATGCAACTACAATTATGGACAAAATAAATGAAACAAAGACAGTTTTTCGTCATTTTTTAACCAAGGGTGAGATGGTCAGTACTCTGCAGCCAGCAGGTTGCAGAGTCGCTACTTCTGGGCACACGTAGGCCAGGGAGAGAGCGTGTGAAATTCGCTTTTAGCATTCTTTAGCGCACCCTCACAACGAAATAATCCACTTCGTGGCCCACGAAGGTCGCAAAATCCGAGAAAAATGGTCGTGCTGACGTCAGCAACAATTAGCATGTTTTAAGAGTCTGCTGTAAACATTGACAAGTTCAAAATGTGCGACCCTAATATAGAATCAACCAATGTGATCACTTGTTGCGGCTAAGTTGAATATCAACCGTGCTGTTTCATTATATTTTGTCCATGAATGTAGTTTTCAATTTTCTATTACTACGATTTGCAGATTAACAATCGAAAAAAAACCTTTCGTATGCTCGTGAGCAAAAAGCTAGCCTACTTAACAATTTTGTTTGTCATTTAGCTGTGCTGCATGTGAACGAATCCCAGTAAGAATGTGGATATCGTGACTCTCTAAAGTTGAATGTCTTTAATGTGGCTTTTAAGCAGTGTTTAAGCCCCATTCGTAAGCCGCAAGATCGATTTACGTTACTGGGTAATTTAAGAGTTAACCCTTTAAAAAGTTTATATCCACAATCTTAAAATCACGCTTGTTTCCGTATTTTTATCATCCTAATGGCCACACATTTGCTTCCAGAATGTGAATTATCTGGCAAAGTATGTATATTTTAATAGAAAAATCTATAGCCAGAAAGTTCATTGCACCCAGTACTACTAATATTTTTAACTCTCTCTCTCAACAGGTTTAGACAAGTGTTTCAAACGTTAAGCGCTTGAGATAGCAAGATAGCGAGATAGCGAATAGTTTTTCACGAAGACCAACAGGAAAGACTGTCAAATGATAGATTAAGCAGAAAAAAAAATTAATGAAAAAACAAAAGCAGAGTATTTATATCCCCGTCGTCTTTATTTTACGACAATGTTCACGAGTCAGCCCAAAATATACAAAAGAAATTAATGCCGTGTTTTTAACGTCACAGTATTTTTGGCAACAAACACGTGCATGCTTCGCAGTGCGCCAATACAGGAAAAAACACGATTGGTCCACTATGCACGCTAATTTTGTATCCTGTTGTTGTGTAATTAATTTACAGGTTTAAAAAAAAGGACAGGAAATCTCAAAGAATGACTTTCAAGAGATTGGAATTAACAAGACTGTTAAAAATGTAAGAAATGTTATTTTCGCAGATCTCCATTTTTATAATTTGAAAAGGGAACTGAAAGATATAAGCGCAGCAAAGCGTATTTGAGACGTGTTGTAGGCGTATCAATGCAGAAATATAACCGTTAAATTTATTTTTGTTACTAAAAATAAACATTACGTTATTGGAAATCTCTCGAAAATGTAGGGAGACATTTATTTCAGGAACAATATCGAAATTTTGCTAGAAATAAATCAAAAACTATATATATCAAATTTTTGAAAAGTCATCAGCTGGCAAAAACTATTTCTTATTTTAAAATTTTTCATTTTTAAAGAATTTCTGAATTCCATAAGAAATTTTCTGAATCCCTCAAGGCTTTTGAATTAAACAGTTTTATTTTTAACAAAGTTGATCAATTCCTGCTTGTTCTTAATGCGTTTTACTTTGCCTGTCGAAATTGCAAGAAGTTACACGGTTAAAGTTAAGCCGAAGGATAAATTCATCCAAAAATAACGGAAAGCCCTGGGTTCTCAAGGTTGACTTCATTGTCAAAAATTAATTCTTTCTGCGGAAATTGACGTATTGATAAGAAGGTTCATTTTATTCATGATGACTTCTGTTTTGAAACTGATATGATAGATTTTACAATGATTTTTTCGTCAGATTTTGTGACATATATTGTTAGATACGTCAAGAACTAGCTGTTAGGACTATAAATCACATAAAATGAGGAAAAGGATTTTCATTCAAGAAATTTATCAGCCTTACAATGTATGATTTAGTGAATGGCTATTAAAAAAACAAAAAAACAAATTAACTTTAACGTTTTCAAATAGATTTACTATAGATTGAATCCATTGTTTTGAGAAGATTATCGAGCCTTTCTTTGTCTTTCTTGCTCTTCTTGATCATAACAGAAATGCTTCGAGCTTTCACTTTGAATCGGAACGGAAAGCTTTTCCAACCAATTGGATTCCAGATACACGCTTACAAATTTTATCAAAAAAATCATCAATTCCATAAATTCAGATCACAGTAATTATTATTATTATTCCGAATATTTATACAGGATATAGCCACCAACGCGGGTCTTGTGTTCTGAATTATGTATACATTATGTATACACCGGCATTGCCTACCCAATTTCCCTCATAAGGTGTGGGTTGACCCGTAGCTGTGATGAAGACACTTGCTAAACGACCCCGCTTTGTGGACCGAACCACGGACCTTGTGATTGCGAAGCAAACTCCATAACCACAAGGCCACACGCCACATAAATTCAATAAGCCGTTCGTTTATGTGTAAAACTTTCAAGACAGAACGTTTGAAGAGTCCGATGTAATGATTGACTGTACACCAGTGTTGCGTATGCACGCGTCAAAAGGGAATATTAATACCTCAACAATAGACGGTATTATAAGATTTAAACCTTGTATTAAAATGCCTATCATATTCAACGTTATGAGTTTCTTTGAAATATAGAATGAGCCCAGCTGGAGAAAGACAACAAACCTTTAATTTTCTCTGCTAATTCTCAGATTGCTATCACGTTCAGTGCTCTACCTTTCATAGGCATCCTCGTCCCTAGGCTCTCTTTGCGCCTGAGCCTACATCGCGTTCATCATAAAGGCAAAGTGCCTTAGAAACGAGGTTGTTTCGTTGAAAGTAGAAAAAGCTTTTGCGTGTCTAACCGATTTTTTTAAGCGTCATTTTTCGATAATTCGCAATTTTCTTCTCCTGTTAGTGAAAATTAACATCTTTTAAAGGGCTATTTGAATAGGCTTTGTTTTCACTTTGCTTAAATTTATTAAGGATCGCTTTTCACTCACACGTCAAACTGATCAGTTTTTGTAACAGTTTATGACAAAAACTTTACACCGAAAAACTTTTGTGTTCTTAAATTCTGTTAAAAATAATGCTAACATCAGCAAAAATAAAGCCCAATGACATTTTTTGCATTTGATATCCAAATAAAAGTTATTTAACATATTTTCTGCTTTTACATAATTCGAAAAAACCCAAAATCACCCAAAAACTGATTTTTCCCGATTTTCGGGTAAAAACAAAAAACGTAAAATCAGGTTAATCATGTTAACAAACTTTACTAAATGATTCCCCTTAATGACATCAAGTTGTGTTGTGAGTTTTAAGTTCTAAGGGTAATTTTCCGATTATAAGGATTTCATAGAAATTTAAGAGGTAGATTTGAGTAATGGCCAATATCTAAAGCTCTACGTTGTAGGGGACTTGGACACACAGGTGTCTATTAATAGATAACTATGAAAACTCGGTAAGTATCATAGCCATGCAGCCGGTCATGCAAAAAAGATATTAAAATAACCCACAGCGGGAGTGGAACACGCCACCCCCTTCTCCTGGTCCAAATAGGGTTAATCATGACGATTCGTTAATTTTTTTTGGTATTTTTATTTCTTTAATGTTTATTTTAGATAAAAAACAGAAGAAGAAATCTGTTGAAGGTGAAAGAAACCACGTTTATGATGAGGATATTGACGATATACGAGGTATATCAAAGTCTTGCTTTTTTACTTATCTATTCTGAAGTTCGTATGAAAGTTATAGGCAACACAGGTAAAAGAATAATCAAGGCATATAATGACAGGCAACAAGCAAACTTGCATGATGGGGAAAATATATAGCGTTATTGTTTGTCAAATACTAAAAACTCCAAATTAAGTGCTTATAAAAAAACTTCGAGTGTTTTAATATCAACTTATCAGCTTAATCACATCCCCTTAAAAGGTGATTATATATTTTTCTCTCGATGACTAATCGCCACAAATATTCCATCACATGTTGTTTTAATTTCAGTAGGGTATATCATATAAGTTGAAACATGGAGAAAATTTAGGCATACTAACCTTTTAATGACTGTATCTAAAGAACATTGTCTAAACTTAACGAACAAATTATTACCAGTCGTTTTCTTATCATTATCGGTATTTTTACCGGCATAGCTTTAAGTTGAATATTCCGACACTGCGTTTTTGAAGCGCACACCCAATTTCTGGATAAACTCGATGAAGCATTTGGCCCCAAACCTAGCGTTTTTTTTAGACCCTATATCTGACTTATTCTTCTATCCATATTTTTGAGTTTTCCGCACACTTATCTTTCTTAAAATTGATATGCTGTCAAAAACGGTGGATGGTGTCTCCCAAAACGGATGAATAAAAGAATAGGATGGCCGCGGGGACTATTCGGTTTGAAATTAGTTTGTAAAATTGTGATATATTTACCGTTTTGTAGTAACATTGTAAGTCCTAAGATGATGTATGACAGATTTAAGCTATTCCATATCTGCAGACATTTAATTTCACTGTGCGCATCAACGATAAGATGCCGGTGAGAGAATAGTAAAAATAGCTTGTGTATCGTATGTAGCTGCATTTCAAGACCCTCACCTCCAAGATTAAGAACGACCGGAGCAACCCCATACTCAGGTTCTCTTGGTCCCTGAGCCGTTATAACGGAGCAGCCGCTATCAAATTAATCAAAAAGGGAAAATGCCCTGGAAACAAAAGTTGCGACCGGAACGTTCCTTGGCGTTCAATATAAACAGATGTTAATAACTAACTACTCAAAGAAAATATTTTTGAACTGGGTGTTTGTGTGGTGACACGAATTTTACTTCAATTATTTTTGTGATACTATCTTTCCAACGGGCAAATCTGACACGTAAATTTAAAAAGTCCGTCTTCAACAGTGTATGACAAAGTCAGTGCATTTCGCGGTGCTTTTTGTGTTGATAAAATGGCGCCAAACAGCTCAGAAGAATTTGCGTGGTAAAAAAAGCATGATTAATTTTGAAGAGAAGCACGTGTAGAGAACATAGTGGTTATACAATCCAGCAAATATTTTAAATTTAATTGATCTATTTGCAATTTTGAAATTACTGAGTTATTGAAATAATCCAGCCATTTTTTTCACCTCAAGTCTGTAATTGCAAGGAATAAGATCATGTGACGCCAATTTATCCTCTAATTTTACCACAAAAAATTTGAGGGATTAGAACATAGCTAAAAATAACTTTGAACACTCTCAATTAGGGAGAAACGAACACCAAGAAGGTATAATGGCGTGTGATTTTGAGGGTCAAAGTAAGACACATGATTTTCACCATTTGTTTGTTTTGTCAGGTTTTCCAGAGAGCTTTAAATAATCAAAGTTATTGAAAATAAAAAAATTATTAATAAAAAAAAAGGTTTCTGCTGTCTGATGCAGTAGATCTTCAGAAAAGTACAATTAAAAACTTTATTCAAGTTATCAGACAAAGTGTTGGGTCATTTTTTAAGCTTTTTTTGCATCATAAAGGCGCCATTACCTTTAATTTTAAGAATTTGGTATTGAGAATCTTATCTACAGTTTTAACAGCTTCCCGCTGGTGTAAGTGGTTGTACATTAACAAATTTAAATTTCTAAGCTTTACAGGATCTATCTCCCCTAGGGAAAAAATAGGGAAGCTGCCTAAGTATTTTTAGGATGGCATACTAAATGGAGATCTAAACTTGCACTGTAGAAAGATTTCAAAAAAGAATCATTTTTGATCTAACTTAATACTTGCTTCATAAAGGCTATTTTTTTCTTCATATGAAGGTGACCGCAGACGGCAAGACAGCGGGTTCATCGCATCCAGCAATGAATCGATTGTTCCCTTTCCTGAAGTATGTGATGAAACACCTAAGCGTTCCCCATCAATGCCAAATTTATCAACACATTGCAATCAAAATAATAAAGAAGTTAATTCAGATACTCACAACGGCGAACCTCAATCAAGAGCTCATATGAAATCGACAGGAGTTTCAGTCCATCAACGAAACAACATGGCGACCGTTGCTACATCAACAGATGATCTTATACCTGATGATGCATCAGATTCATACATAAGGACGGAATTTGAAACTGTTGTTATTAAAAAGAAGTCAGTTCACTGTACAGGACTTGACTTTGGTATAGCAGGAATTTTCATCAAGGATTTTGATGAAAAAGAAATAGCATTTAAAAGAGGAAATCTGGATGCAGGTACACTTTAATTTATTTTTTGGCTAAGTATTGATTTTACCTTTTCAGTTATTCTCTATCATAGGAGGTTTGTTCTTTATTTAAAATATATGAAATTAAATGAAATAAAATAAGTGCTTTAATGTGGAAAGGAACGTGACAAGAAATCATAACAGCTTGTTTCATTCTATTATTGAGTAGGATGCATCCTCGGGACTGCCAATTACATTGTCGTTAACCCGTAAAAAACTCGCTAACCGGTTTTTGCAACTATCATTTTTGCTCACAGACAAAAAAAAGAAACAAAAAAGGTTGAAGTTGTTTCTTATGTTATTTTAAGGGGATGAAGTGTTATCAATCAATGATTATCCTTTAACTGGCCTCAGTGATATGGAAGCATTTTCATTCTTTGCAAAATCAGGACCAGATATCAAGTTGAGAATCATAAAAGGCCGATTTCTTTCAAAAGGTAAGTCAAGTTATTAATTGATTTACGTTTTGGAAGCTTTTATGTACTCCATGCTGGGTGTTTTCCTTTTTCTATGGCTTAGATTCTTTATTTTTCTTCTGCAAAAATACGTTTCCTTGCCTTAAAAACCAATTAAACATTTACCATTTCTGTACCTTCTTATATCTGTTTATAAAAAAATTAAACCACCCCATTTTTTTTCCAGTTGAAAGTTCATCCATTATGAGTGACTCTTCTCTCAATTCTGATGCCAAGGCAGATAACACGAATCATACGCAAAATGATATCGGACGTTTACCTAGAGTAATTTCGGACGCAAATAACTTGTCACTTGACTTAACAACTGCACAACAATCACAAGCAAGAAACGTGTGCTGTGATATTAACTACAAGCCAATCAATGGTGTTACACCCAATTTGGATGACCATGCTTTAGGCAATGTAATGACTCATTCAAAGCATGTTTCCACAGATGAAAATTGTAATCAAACATTTTCCAATGGGTATCAACCTCACAGCCGTAATTCTTCAAACGACAAAACCCGTCATAGTTGGAACTCGTCATTTGAACAAGGCTTTATTAGTCGTACGTCTTCATCTGAAAATATAAGGCATAGTAGACACTCGTCGAATGAAAACAATAGACATAACTCTCACTCATCAGATGGAAACAATAGGAACAGTTATCATTCATCTGATGAGCTAGAACGCAACTTGTATACGTCCAGATTACTGAACAATGACACCGCCAGATGCATGCAGTCTTCGTTAGTATCAAATCAACGCCCATCTTTAAAAGATGCAAGCTCTGTTTCTATCTTTACTGCAGAATCATTCGCAAGAAGATCAGATGGACAACCAACGGAAAGGGAAGCACTATATTATCAAGACCAGTTATTACGTCAGCAAGCTCTCTCAGTTGACCAAACCAGCTATGGCGATAATGCGTCATCCGGTTTAACTGATCAGTATTCACAAGGTTCTTCGGTCCTGTTACCCGAGAACGTTGTGTTAAAACGAGGCTATAATAATGACTATATTGTACCAGCTAATTATGGAAAGGTTCCTTCGTGCAAAAGCCTGTATGCAACTAGGACACGAGAAGCGTCACCTTCTAAAAGGACGTCATCTCAGGTTTTGATTCCGTCTCCAAAGAGCATTAGCCCGTTAGCAATTACTGCAGCAAACGCTCATCGAAATGCAACTGTCACGAGCATGTCATCAGGTTCACCAGTGTCACCAATGTCAACTTCATCTCTATCGTTAAGTATCGGATCTCGTTATAATGGCGGGCAAGATGCGTATCGAATGATTCCATCGGAGTACAACAACATGCAAATTCGTGCTGATCATCACGAAACGGACAGTCCTACGTCAAAATCTTACTCTGAAGAAATAGATGCCGATGTTATGAGATACATGACTAAAAAGTACAGTGAACCAAGGTTTGTAAACGGGCATCGTAAAAACCCTCCTCCGTATTCAAGCACGCACACAACTGTGGACACTCCACCCGGTGCGTTTGGACTAACTGAATCGGATGATTCTAAGAACGTCATACTAAGGCGTTCAGCTACGAGTGTTTCAAACGTTTTGCGATCGCGGCCTCACTCACTAATAGAAAATGGAGTTAGTAGTGGATTTGAATCACACAATGAACAAAAGAATATAAATGTAAATGAAAAGCGAAAGCATCCACAAAGAACTCACTCTCTTCCAGCTGTGAAGCATTTAGAAATGAGGCCACGAACAGCAAAATCCTTTTTAGAGCAACAGCAAAGAGTAACGAAAAAACAAACACCAAAAAAGCTAAGACAAATCTATAGTCAGGAAAACATTAACAGGAGGAAATCTATTGATTCTGGAACGTTACGTAAGCTGGCGGAAGAAATACAAGTTAATCCTGCATTGGGAGGCGAATACCCTTTCATAGCTCAATTACTAGGAGAATCTCAATTTTCCGCTAGTGAAAGACGGGCACAGGGATTATATCGCCACAAATCAACCGAAGCATTATCCAGTCAATTCTGAAGGAAGTTTTCTTAAGTCACATTTATTGAACATGATGCGTTAATTAAGCGCTCGGGTGTTTAATAAATATTTGGTTGCGTTTTAAGAAAAAGGTTATTTAATTAGGAAAAAAGTCAACGAGAGATATATGGAAGTCTAAAGTAATGTTAAACGTCTGGAATATTATATAAACTTCAACTTAAGAGGGGAAAGAGGTGTATGGGAGCTATATTAATGCTTTATGATAACTGGAGAAAAAAAGAAAACAAGCCGAAATAACCAAATAATTAACTGTTCTATTTCCTTTTAAAAAAGATAATTTACACCAACATTGGAGTTATCCTCAAGGTACAAAAAGAAGAAACTTTTTGCCTGTAGGTACATTTAAAGCGGCAATCATATTTTTCATCAACATTAGTATTTATTCGCACAACAATCCATGACCTTTTTAAACATAAAATATGCTTTATTTGAAGTATTCTCGCAACCTCTTCCCCAGGGCTCTTTTTGTCTTTCTACAGTCTCAAAGAGAAAAAGAGCCCTTGGGACGAGGTTAGTATTCTCGTTTTAAGAGATGCAGGTGACTTGTTGTTTCCTCTTTTAGTTTCAATTATTATTTATTTATCATATTTTGTATGAAGACACGAGGTCTCTAAACCAATATTACCAAGATTATTCTTTTGTGGTTTTCATGTTTAAGCTTTCTGTAAGCTTCGTCCACTAAGATCTAGGTGGACATGACGATATTTTATTGTTTCGCCTAAATTAGTTTCGGTTACTTAGGCTTATATGAAAGGGCGCGAATCTTATCAAAAAAACTCCGTGCAAAATGATTTTCTTATCGTTTCTTTCGTCCAAGCATCCTCGTCCTAGGGTTTGTTGCCTATGTCTAAGGCGCTATCGCTTATTTGACGGTTTTTTTCGCCGCCGACCTCGATGTCAAAAAGGCAAAAGCCCCTGGGGATGAGGTGAAAGTAAATCTCCTGCTCAAGTTACGAATACGAGGGAAAACATTAACTAGTCTTACAATTTATTTTCTTTAACAGAGTTAACATGGTAGCTATTTAAACGTTATATTAATTCGAATGCAATTCTAAACAAAGTGGAATAAATATAAGCGTTTTTACTCGAATGAGCGCATAGTATGTTCCGTCCGAGCCCATTTTTTTCTTCAATAAGCGTTCTTAGGAATGGGGGAAATGCAGATATAATTTTATCTTTAAGGGAGAAGGGGCGCTCATTCAAGTTAAGCCACGGTATATTAAAAATTAACAAAATGCATGACTAATGCCCAAATAAGTTACACTCCATTCTTACGCCTGCACCTAGAGACGTAAATTTATCAACGCCATTAATCATGAACATGCGATAATTAACACCATACGTGAGAATGGGTAAAAGTGAATAAAAATGGTCAAAAATAATGCCGAAATTTGTGTTGTGACTTTCACCATTATTTGTTTTCAAAGATTGAAATAGACTACACCGCTATGCTACAGCAAGTCAATTCTACTTTCGCGCGGTCAGTTTGTTCGGAACTTTCCGCCAAAATATTGGCGGTGTTTTTTGAAATACAGTCGACGCTCGTTATCTCGAACTCCCAAGGGACCGAAAGAAAAGTTCGAGATAGCGAAAGTTCGAGATAACGAGCGTATTTCATGAAAAGTTCGAACTCAAGGGACCGAAGAAAAAGTTCGAGATAGAGAAAGTTCGAGATAACGGAGGTTCGAGATAATGAGCGTCGACTGTATAAAAATAAAACTATAGCAACAAAACAAAAAAAAATAAAAATAAAAATACACATATTTTTTTACATAAGCAACTCGACTTTTGACCAGGTACCTTAGTTGTTAACAAATGCCTTACAATGGATAGAAAAGTAACGGTTACTTAGAAGAAAACCGAACAATATGGAAGAAAATCGAACAATAACGAAGAAAATCAAACATTATCGAACAATATCGATCATTATCGAAGAAAGTCAAACAATATCAAAGAAAATTAAAAATCTTGTATGATTTACATAAATTCACTCAAAATTGTTTCAGTCGACGCCAAAAACAAAGAAACTCCTACGTAAAACAAGTGTTGGTTAAAAAACAGGAAAAAGAAATTCTTTATAAAGACGTGTGAACGATTATAAACGGGTTCAATCATAAGTTGTGACTTATAACCAGTTTTACTTATTCTAAAGTTGCTTCAAAGTCTTGCAAGTGTAGTTGATTATAAAATGGTTGCTTATGTAAAATAAATAAGGGTATACGCAAAAAAATTCAGACAGAAATCCAGACAGAAACACACACAGAAACAATCTATTTCTTGTGTAATTTCTTTATCACAACAAACTCCATTCTTCAACGACGTACAACATTGGCATTTTAAGCGTTATTTGTAATGACTTTAGCTTAGCATCACCTCAGAAGCACACTAAAGTCAAAGCTCAGAAAAGCTTCCATTAAAATCTTCAGTAACACTAAGGTTGAAGGGAACCCGAGGCATAAAATGATGTTGGACTTATATGACAGAGCTTGCATAAGTTTCTGTTTGTCAGTACTTTCATATGCGCATAATTTTTTTTAAAATAACCATTATTGAAAGACCACGTTACCACTGGATAAATAAGACTTTTGAGGCGGGTTCTGTCTCCTTTATGTGTCCTATTAACGCTGCATTAGTTATAAAAACTATTTCCTACAATTGCAAAAATATTCCTAAATTCAAGATTCGATTTCCTTTCGCAGTTCACTTCTCATTTCCAATATTTTTTCCAAATCTTTCAACCTCAAAACATCAGCCATAGAATAATTGCAACTATAAACCGCTTTCTTCGATGTAATCTTGTATCGTTTGCTCGTTCTACACGCTTCAAGCATTTTCGCGCCATTTTGAACAGCGTCCTCCGGATCATAGAATGCTGGAAACAATTTGGCGTGCCACAAATTTAACAGAACACAGTCTTCTGACCAAGGATCCTAAAGTATAGAAATTTGAACATAAATGTTTTGATTTTACAAGCGCCTTAACGACAAAAAGGTCAGTAAAAATTTTTAGTTAGTAAAAAGATTGCACAGAGTCACTTGCATGAAATTTAGTAACTTTTTTTCTGACTAATTTTAGAAAAAAATAATAGAAAACAAAATATATTTTTTAACAAAATCCTCTTTCTTCATATAACAATTTCTATAAACTGAAAATATCCAACTTTTGGATTTAATGCTTCTAAAAAAGGAAAAACGAAAATCAGTGAAAAAAACCTAATCAGCAAAAAGTATAAGGTCGGTAAAAATGGTTGGTCTGCGAAAAAGAGGACAAAAATTTTTGTCTTTTTTACCGATTTTTTTTTAACAACATATAATTAGTTATAAGAATCAGAAAAATCATAGAAAATAGGGAGGCAAAACAATTTGCAAAACAGAGACTTCACACTTCCTATACCCTACATTACATTTTTGATATTCCTGATTTTTTTAAACGTTTTCGGTTGAATAAGCAGTTGCCAAACCGTACGGCTTAAAATATAGTACCATTGATTGTTTTCAAACAAAACTAAATACTAGTTGGCTGTTTGTCTGTTAGCCAAAGTATACCATATTTTATTTAAAAAACGGGGGTTTTGTAATTAAAAACGCCATTATAATCGCACCTATATATACATGGTAATAACACCCGCAAATTTTATTACTTCATGCTAACAGGTGAAGAAGAATACAAGAAATAAAGCAATATGGAAAATATGTACGGCAGGCAATTTTTAAAGGAATTTTTCAGTGCCAACGACCAGTACCACAGTGAACTTGAAATTCCTGATGACAACTCCCTGAAAAAATTGGCGTTCTGACAATGACAAAGGCGTGGTTGTTATAGGCCTGTTTACTGCTTAATAGATATCAGTTGTAAAAACTCTATTTTAAACTTTTCCCTAGTAGTAAAGCTCTAGACAAGACCAATATTTTCCTAGTAACAAAAAAAGTAACAAAAAGTAAGTAATATACAAGCCACATTTTACTTACTTGCAACAAATTTAATTTGTCCAAAGCTTCATTAAATGGCAGTCCAGCGTATTTCAAACTTTTCGTATCACTTCGGCTGTTGCAGCACTTTTTCAAATTGTCCTCCACCCCAAATGCGACAGTAACGTATAGAGGGTAATCTTCGTCACGAATGACCACTGTATGTAGAAACGACTTAGCAGGTACCCGCACGCCAGATGGGAAAATATTATTACTAATGATGGACTCCATACCGATATCGTTTGCAAAATTAAGACTGGTGTATTCAATTACTACATTTTCGGTCAGACCAACAAGATTTTTTATACTTGAATGAAATATAACGTTATTAGGCTTTAATGACTCCAACGATTTTGGACATTTTACCATTGCATGGTTCGAACAACCCATTTCATTCCTAAAAAAAAATGACTCCAATGTATAACATGAAGAATTTGTATATATAGCATGGTTAGACATGTTACACTTATCTGTCATAATTATTAAGCTTAAAAAATATTTTCTAAAATTTATGGGTGGGCAATTTCCATCTTTTACAAATGCAATAACCTTTTTCGTAAAGTTTACCAACAAGGTTTAAACAAAGATTCAGACAATATTTATTTGCAAAATGTTTCATTACTTGTAGCTAATACAACGGAGATAATTTTATACCTAAAACATTTATCCATGCAAAAGTTTTCGATGTATTCCTTTGTCGTTCCAATATGATAAAATTTAGATTTGTTCAACATTAAAACATGATGTTCCGTGTTCTGCAAAATGTCAAATATCTCTTCCCTCGTTTTTATCAATTCCGGTAAAACTTGTGTAACGTTTTGGACATTCTTACAGTACTCTTTTGTAGCCTCTGGCCCCAACGCCTGCAAAAAATCACCGTATGCGTCTATTTCACAATTTAGGCCGTTTCTTTTACGATACCATTCCAACAGGAGGTGGGCAGCGTCCATGTCCATAAAGTATGCACTGTCTGAAAATACATATTCTTCACCATTAGTTAGAAATACAGCTCCGGAAGCTCGCATGAATTCTTTTGACGGTTTATGGATAAATCTTCGACATTTTCCAACTGATGCAGAATCTGTTTTGAAATTTTTTGCGAACTAAAAATAGTATTTTCTAACATATATATATATATATATATATATATATATATATAAAATCTTAAAAACGTGAGAAATAGAGGTAGACAAAATGACACCAAAAAAATATAAAATTACTTTGTGCCATTAAAAGTAAACAAACCTAACAATTTAATGTTGCAACTAGACTAAATTATTGACATGCATTCTATTAGCCATAACTTATGATCACTCAAAATAAGGCCCTTTACATGTTGTTACCTCTTCCAGATTCTCTAGTACATGTACACCATGAGTAGTCCCAATTTCGATAGGAGAAGGATGAGCCAAAGATGTGAACCCAGGGCTATTAAAATTCCAGCCATCTCCTTGCAGTTCATAAAGTTCAATGCAGTCTGCACTGCTCACAAATACACCTGGTTTCATTCTTGTTGGAAAGTCAATATACATTGCTAATTTGAATTCCAACATTTGATAAATTGGATCTCCTTTAAAAGAAAATAAGCAGTTTTGTTATTAATAAGTGAGACAACCTTCAAAATAAGATAACTACAAGTATTATATAACACTAGACGTTTGAACAAATGAGGCTGGAACACACACAGTTTGCTCAAAATATTAAATAAACTGGATTAATGTAATTATATGATAAAGAGTTGTTTGAGCTTTAAGGAAAAATCTAAGGTGAAAAACGGTGTCAAGATTATTATTTATAGACATTAAAATAGTCTTATATATATTTATTTTTTTAAATGACTTGTCTTTGCCCTTTCCCACCCCTATAAAAGAAATTATGTTAGTACCACCACATAATTCGCTTAATTTTCTATTATTGTAATTTTAAAACAGTAAAAAAGTCAGTCCATGGGTTATAGAAGAACGTTGATAGAATTTTATATTGTTTTTCATTGGTTATCCTTCTTAAAAAAGATAGTGTGTGTATTTTATAACTTTACTTTGCAGATGTATTTTGTAGAGAAGACATTAATTACACATTTAAAAAAAAACAAACAGTTTATAACATTAGTACTATGAGCTTTAAAATTACAAAAAAAATATTTATTGCATATTTATTTTTACACTGTTTTGTTGGTGGCTGGTGTGAAGCATTAATTTCGTCTTGCAATAATTAACATTTTTTTTAAAAAAAAATTGGCACTAACAGGCCTAAAATTTAATAACAAATAACCTGTTCATTTAAAACAATCTGGATGACTTGATGCAAGAATCCCTACTAAAAAAATTAACTTTTGTAAGAAGTAATTTTTAAAAAACTTTTTGAAAATAAATTGTTATTTTTGTAACTAATTTTTGCAAAGTCATATTTCGCAAAAATTAAATTTTGCAAATTTTGCAAGAAAAGAATTTAATGACATTTATGTTTTTTTTCAAGGTCTTTTATGCAGAAAAATATATAGATCCAACCTGAAAAATACACTCTTACCCATTGGAAGTGCTGTAAATATTTTCCCCAACAAACTTGCCGATGGTAGTCTTTGGCTATAACCTCCTGATAGCAGTATAAGAACTTTAAGAGTTTTCAATTTTTCACTGTAAATTTTCTCTAATTCATCTAAGACAGCAATGACACCTCCACCATTTCCGACCTTAACACCAACAGGGTCATGAACCACATGGTAGGCAGGAGAGAGTGGTAGCTCTTTCCTCAATTGTTTATCTGCAAGTTGTGTTTCATAAGCCTCTTTTTGAGCGTCATCCAAAGCACTTAATACAACGACATCCCAAAATGGATGCTCACAAGTCTTGCCTCGTATGTTTTCAAACTTTTTACATTTATCCAACGTAGCCGTTCTTAATTCACTTGAAAGAACATCGACTTTACTATCAATAACATTGTCTGAGTATGTATCTTTTTCGGAATCCATGTTATAAATATTAGTTTATTTAATATATATATATACCGCAGAAAAGTAACCTTTAATTCTTAATATATATATACTTTACTTAATAACTAATATATATATAAATCATATACAAAACAAAACGTAGGAAATATAATTCTGCCACATCATCTTTACTCAAACATACACAATTTGATTGTTTTGTTTGTGATTGAGCATAGTAAGGAAGAAAATTAAAGTTACCACGGCGAAGATAATTAGATAATAAGTATTTTCTATAAAAAAAAGCATTTTAATCAATATTATTTATAAAGCTCAAATATTATATATTTATATTGTTGTTGTAGAACATAAGGAAATTAGATAAACTATGTGACCAAATTTTGCATAAACAATTTTCTTATGGAAAAGAAGTATGAAGTATGAAATATTTATTTTTTAATTATATAAGTTTTATTACAGTTCCTATTTTTAACCCAAGTTTAACCTGGAGGTCATTTAAATATATCTGAAAAGTTTACTACAAATTTGTGCTTTGTGAAATTTTAAAAAATGCAATGAAATACACTTCTTGCGTTTTTAACTTTTTAAATACATAAATATATAAAAACAATTTATTTGCTATTTGCAGGTAGATCGATGGAATTGTTTACATAAATTTCAATATTTTATTAATAAAGGGTTTTTTGTTATTTATTTATTATTTTTGTTGAAATGCTAGCTAAGCAAGTCAAAAAAAATCATTTGTACAAAATTCATTCAACTAAATTTTTAGTTGCAGTACAATTTTGTGGTTTAAATTTTAAATTTGGAGTTACTGCAACTTTATTTTTTTGGCAGCTGCTTACATCAGTTAAGGGAAAATTTTAATTAGACGTCTATTACATCCCACTTAAGTGGCAAATCGCTTATTTAAACTGTTATACATTTATTGTATATTACCTATTTGTTATGGACATTTCTTTACATCATATGGCATATTAAATAACAATAAATCAGGTGCACAAGCCATAAAAAACCTAATGAACCCAGAGTTTACTCCCGAAAATTAGCTAAAAAAAGCAATGACAGCTAACATGCTGAGAACAGGAAGTCTTGTAAGCTGTAGTTAGCTATAAAAATAACAACCTGAAAGAGCAACTTTAGCTCGCTCTAGTTAGTTAGCTACATAACACTGCCCACAGCTATATTCAATCAATTAACATCATCTTATCAGTTCAGTCGTTAGCTCACAACTTCTAATACACAACTCCTAGCTCTCTATAGCTAAAAATACTAAGGTTAACTAGTTAGCTAGCTAATAATCAGACAGAAACATCGAAACATCTCAAGTTTGAGTTGGTGAGAAGCTACCTTGGTATTTTTTCATCGCCACGAACGTTCGTTAATATTAATACATCAATATCAACGTATAAATAAAAATATTATACATTTATATTATACATTTATATACGTATACCATACCAATCTCTCCTTCTCGACCAAACAGCACAGTAGTGTCGGTAGTTGGTGTACGTTTGTTTACCGACATTTTTGCAACCACAGGGTCAGGAAAAAATCGCACCCCAATAATCATTCGGCAAGGGTTAAAATTGTTGAAATTTAAAAAAACTTTCGTGATTTTCCCCGGAAATTTTTGAAAAAAGGCTTGATCGCGAAAGTTAATTCCCTCAGAATATAGGCTATTTGTTAAATTTTGCGAATTTTTATCTATTCCGTGAAATTTCTTTTGGGGCTAAGAAAGGTGTTTTCATAGCATTTTATTATTCTTATTGTTCAAGGTTTCGCGTAATATATAATCCTTAACTAACTCATTGTATAGGATTAAAACCATGTGTTTTTTGAACGCTGTTGACAGTCCTTTAAATTGGTAACTTCACATGCTTTGAATTTGAAACATAATGGGGAGGAGAACTCGAGTAGTATAAGGGAGTCACTATACCCCGGATTTTCCAAAACCACGGTCAAACTCTCATAAAAAAATATTATACAGAATTTAGTAGGGGAAATTCCCTACTCAAAGTTCTGTCCAATTCAGAAAAAATCCGAAATCTGTATATAATAAAGAGAAGATGAGTTGGTTTAAGAATGTAATCAGCAAGCTATATAGCACCGTGTCGGCACCAGTGGCGGCAACTCGCGACGCCCTTGCCGATCGATTACAGAATGTGAGGGATACCGTGGCCTTCTACTACAACAGAGCAAAGGAACAAATTTCGGGAGGGGCAACGCTTCACGACGAGGTCGAACAGGAAGCAAGGGACGATATCCAAATGTTGGAAGATGGAAATAGGGTCAAAACATGGCGGTTCAACAAGCATCTAAACAAACCTCTAAAGGACGCTATTATCCAAAAAATTACACCACACGTGGACATGCGCGTTAAGGTCGTGTACAGTTTTAGCTGTGATATTTACAAGGGTGGAGGTGGTGTGTCTGATTACCACAAAACCAAGAGCTCCGGGTCTCTGTCAAGCATCGCCGAAATTGAAGCGTTCATTGAAGAATGTGAAATGAAGCGTCTCGATTTGGAGGATGGTGAATTTTGGAGTAAGGCCTATTTACCACCCACTAGAACCACCGAGACCCCAGGATCATATGAAAGTAAAATTGTCTTCGATCACGTACAGATCAAGGTGATAAGTACGCGTGAACCTCTTCTGGGATGCGGCCCTCTCCCGGGTTGGTTGCGAAACAAGAGGTGCATCTACGCCATGGATGGTGCAAATGCCAGAACGGACAACCTATGCTTCTGGAGATGCTTAGCTGTAAGAGATAGGGTTAACGTAAAACGAGAAACAGTGTTTCTAACAAGGCCAGCTCTCACCTTAGCTCGACAGTACTACGGGGACCCTAAACTAAAGCGTAAAGATGTGCGCCCTACAAAGCTGGTGGATCTGGAAGGTATCGCCAAGTACTTCAGTATCAACATCAGAGGCTTTGAGCCCAAGACAAACTCTGAAAAGGCACCATGGAGGCTTGTTTATGGACAAAATCAGTACAAAAAAGGTTTAGACACAATCAATCTTGGTATGCTGGACGGGCACTGTTTTTACATCAAGGATTTAGATGTGCTGACCCAACACTGGGAATGCGAGGCCTGTGGACAAGTTTTTAAGAAAGTCTGCAACCTTACGCGGCATAAGAAGAATGAATGCGAGGGCGTCAAGACGACTATCATTTGCAAAGGGGGGAAGGTGAAACGTATGCCGGGCAAGTCGGAGAAGGTCTTTTATGGTGAAAGTTATAGCTACGCCGCATCTCAATGGGTTGAATACATGTCGAAGGAAACTGGGAGACACATACATCACGCACTCTGTGGGCATGGTGGTGAACGTGTTATCCGTGATGGCAAAGGAGAGGAGTGGAAAGTAGACGGTTATGAGCCTCTCACGAAGACCGTTTACGAGTACAACGGTTGTAGGTGGCACGGATGTCCCTGTCTATCCGAGAGAACCAAAGCGGACAAGGCTCATTACGCCGCAATCCAGTCTAAGGCAAGGATGATAGAGGAACAGGGGTACAACCTCGTCACGGTCTGGGAATGCGAGAAACCACCCAAAATCAAGAGGTACTTCCAGAAAGAGTTCAGGCCATATCCCCATTACCTGGTATTTGACTTTGAGGCTCTCCTATCCCCCTTAAATTACCAGCAAACATCCGATCTAACATACCTTTCGAAACATGTTCCGATAAGTGTTGGTATTGCCGATAGTTTGAATGGGGACCCGACGTTCATCGAGCACGAGAATCCGAAAATTTTATTGAAACTCTTTGTAGGGCAGCTGGAAATGAGGCATGCCCTCATTGTGGAGGAGGTAGATAGGATGTACCCCAGGCCTGACGATTTTGACATGCTATCCAAAAAGAACCAGGAGCTGTGGAACGAGTGGGTAGGCCAAGTATCTGTAATCGGTTTTAATTCTGGCAAGTACGACATCAACCTGATCAAGCGGTATTTTGTCGGGGAGATCGCGCAAGACGATAAGATCAGGGTGGCCAAGAAAGACAACAACTACATGTTCCTTACCACCTCCAGATTTAAATTTCTTGACATCAAAAATTTCCTTGCCCCGGGCCTAAGCTATGCCGGTTGGTGCAAGTCGTTGGAATGTAAGCTGCAAAAGCTCGTGTTTCCGTATGAATGGTTGTCAAACTACGACAAGTTGAGCCATGTCGGCCCCGTCGAGCACGAGGACTTTTATAGCCGGCTAAGTGGGAAAAACACGCTATCTCCTGAAGAGTACGAAACATTCCGCGCCGAGTTTTACAGACGAGGCTGCGTCACCATGATGGACTGGTTACGTGAGTACAATATAGCCGTCGTGGAACCATTCATTGAAGCCGTGGATAAAACGAGGCTGCAGTATTACGACGATGACATAGACATTTTGACGGATACGGTAAGCATTCCAGGCGTGTCGATGCGGTACGTGATGAACAAGTCTCTACGGTTGAGCCCCAAGTTAGAGCTCTACGCTCCAGGAGAGCCTTGTAAGCATAAGTGTAAAGAAGACTGCTTCAACAAGAAGTGCAAGGCTTGCAAAGAGGTACGGAAAGCATGTGAAAACTGTACGAGGAATGAAGCCTACGACCTTTTGCAGACGGGGATGGTGGGCGGTCCCGCGATCGTATTCTGTCGATATCACGAACAAGACGTGACGGGTATCAGATCTCACGTGTACAAGGAGCCAAACAAATGCAAGACCATTTTAGGGTATGATGCAAATATGCTCTACCCTAGTACCCTTGTGCAGGACTTTCCGTGTGGGAAGGAAAAGCTGATCAAGGTGCCTACACCGACATCGGCGCACAATCTCGAGATACTGACGCGAGGTGTGATGGATGGATCGTGTTTTGGGTTTGCGCAAGTCGATATCGAGGTACCTCCGGAACTGTATGACAAATTCAGCGAGATGGCTCCGCTATTTGTGGTCAAGGAGATACCCGACGATCAAATGCCCGAGCACATGCACGAGTACCTGAAAAGTACGGGGCGCAAGCGTGTTCCAGGTACGCGTAAGCTACTGGGGTTGATGAAAGCTGAAAAGATTCTACTATATACCCCTGTGCTAAAATGGTATCTTGACCATGGGCTGAAGGTGACTGCTTTTCACCAGTTCCTCAAGTACGCTCGAAGTAAGCCATTTGCATGGTTCCCTGGAAGAGATTGCAGATGCACGACGACAAGCGGATAAAGACCCTGACAAGCGTATTGCGGAGGATACGGCAAAATTGAAAGGCAACTCGTTCTACGGTAAGATGATCGAAGATCTGGCGAGGCACGCAAATACTACGTTCACCAGGAATGAAAAGGAGGTTGATGCAGCCCTGCGAAGCCCGTACCTGGAGGATCTTGAAGAGATTGGGGATGCGTACGAGGTAAGAAGGGGCAAACACAAGTGTACTATCGATAGGGCCTACCAATGCGGTATTGCTGTGTACCAACTGGCCAAGCTTCGGATGTTGGAATTCTACTACGACTTCCTCGACAAGTATGTAGATCGTGGAGACTTTGAGTACATCTACATGGACACCGACAGTGCGTATTTTGCCATCTCCGGGGAAGAGTTGCGAGATGTCATTCGCCCCAAACTACTTGATGAGTATGATGGGGATGTACAAAACTGGCTCGTCACCGATAAGTACTCGAGTCGAACAGGAGGGTTATTCAAAGCGGAATTTATTGGTTTTAGGATGATTGCCCTGACAGCCAAGTGCTATTTTGTGGAGGGTAAAGAAGGTACTAAATTTTCGTGCAAGGGCATGTCAAAGAGACAAAATGCTTTGACCTGGGGTAGATACCTGAGTGCGCTAAAGGGTGATTTAGACATGGCCAAAAATGTAGGTTTTCGGGTACATGAGCAGGGTATGATCACGTACGAACAAAACAAGCTCGGCCTCTCTGCATTTTACGATAAAATAGTTGTACATGACGACGGGGTGCATACCTCCCCACTTATGCTGTAAGCATTTTTGAATAACGAGGCTTTCTAAAAGCTGTCCAAAGTTTTGTAAAGATAGTACTTTACAAAACAAAAACAATATGGAAGGAGCCAGTACATGCACACACTGTAATCAGGCTTTACCACTAGATAATTTCAGGGTCAAAGGAAATGGGCAACGGACAAAAATGTGCATCAAATGCCTCGATAAGGCATCAAAGGAACATACCAAGTGCCCCCATGAAAAACGAAGAGCCAAATGCCCCATATACGATCCCCTGGGCTATCGCCAAAATCTAATTCTAACGAAAATACATCATGCCCTAAATGGGGATACAGAGATTGCCTCCACGGAATATCTGGGGTGTGATATTATAACATTTATGAAACACATCCAAGCACAGTTTAGAGGCGGGATGAACTGGGGAAACCGAAGGCAGTGGCAGGGAGAATGGGGAATATCCCAGCGAGGGAGAACAATTGAAAAGACTCCACTACACCAACATACAGCCCATGTGGGTTGTAGATAATCAAACGAAAGGGCATCGATATATCTCCGAGTAGCGCTGTTGATCAAACACACTTGCTATAAATGCAAGTGTGTTTGTATATTGCTGTAATTTTACCGTATGCCCTGATTGCCTACATACTTTTCCGATACCACTGTATTATAAACACGATGTCTGATCTTGCACGAGTATTCGACGAATCCGCAGAAACCTATGAACAGATAGAGAAGCCCATTGACAAACGTCAGGCTTTGAAGGAGGCCCTGCGAAAGGGCAAGGGGCATCTCCTACCTAAAAAATGCACGGAGAGGTTTGTTGACAAGGCTCCCGAAGAGGCTATCGATAAGGTCCATACCGAGTACGTACAAATGGGAACTTCAGGAGAAGGGTGAGAAGACGGCCAGGGCACTGTCTACCCATGTGATCAGTCTCTACGCAAATTTGATCGGAAATGTTGTGGATATCGACTCTGTTGACGAGCTACGTCGGGATATCGATGAAGACCCCATCATCAAGGATTCCATGACAGACTTGGGGATTCTTGTGTACTGCACCATTGGGAGATGTCTGGCACCCCTCTTGGTAGCAGGCCATACGGCCCGTCATATGACCAAAAAGAAACAGGAGGAGGATAAGGCCTACATTTAAATGTCTTATAAGTCATAAGACTTATAAGAAATGAGTGAGGAGTCTACTAACCAAGTCATAACCAAGAAAAATGAGGGCCGTGTTGCTGCTGGGAAGAGACTTGCCGAGTGGAACCGGAAGAACAAGGCCGACTTACGGAAGAACGTGGGTAAAGAACCTTCGCAATATGAACAAGAACCCGTGACAGGTTCTAGCAAGTCGATGATCCCAATGCCGTACATGTATGGCGTAGGTAAAAGAAATCATCGACAGGAAAAAGAAATCATCGACATGCTCTACGAAACAGTCGTGGACCTTGGCTTCACCTTTGCCTATGCCATGGCCGGCAATAAGTTCCTTGGTATTACGAGTCCATCTACCAAGATGGATACCAACGATGCTCTTAAGACGGTAGCGTACTTTTCTGCGGGTCGGGGAAGTCGAGAGATGGCCGTGAAAAAAGGGTGGTTGCCAGCAAGTATAGTCCCGAAACCAAAATAGCGGAAAATTTGTGTTTACTTTGTGTTTACTTTGTGGTAGACACAAAAATAAATGCTAGACATTGTCAAAGATTCACATACCACAATTTTCACTGGACCCACCAGTTGCGGGAAAACGCAGCGTGTCCTGGATTTGCTTGAGAACGAGTATAGGCAGCACTACCATAACATAGTCATACTGTGTCTAACCCTACGGTGGAATACCACTTACCTTGAAAGGGCCTCACTATGGAAGGACCCCTATGTCTTCCTGATAGATCCCAAGGATCAGCTATTCGAATGGATCCAAAAATTGTCGTCGCTGCTGGCTGGCGAAGAGACGTTGTTTGTGGTGGATGACATGATAGCCGATGAAAACCTCGATAAACGTCGACAGCCCCTGCTTGAATTGGCGGTGTAGGGCAGGCATTGCAAGCACAGTCTCTGGTTATCGACGCAGAGCTACACGGCTCTCCCCAAGAACCTTCGACGTCAAAAGAAACAGTTGTTTGCCTGGTACCCCTCGGAACGCAGTGACATGAAGATGATAGACGAGGAGACGAACCTAATAACGGAGTGGTCGGATATCAAAACTGGCTTGGAAAAATCAAAGCACGCATGCTTGTACGTGAGGCTGGAACACCCCAGGAGCTGGAAGATTCTCGATTGACCCCGGTTGAGCATGTCTATGATGGGGGTAGGGGTGCCACCCCCACCCCAAATGAAGGCCAAAATTGGCATGATGTCTTCACAACTAGCCTTATTCAACGCAATACCTGCTGGTGCCATCGAGACTCTATTCGATGAGCACTCGCAACCTCATTTCAAGCGTGCTGATCTCGGGAGGTTTTTGGGGATCATAAAAGTTAGAGACTCATTCAGAGATTTTCCTGCCAAATTTTATCGTACCCGTAACACTCTAGGGGGCGTCGGCGCCCCTGAAGGTCAAAATTGGCATGATATCTTCGTCACCTTAGATGGTGCTCTAGAGATTGCTGCCAAATCTAGAAAGCCCAAAGCCGTAGAGCTTTTGAACACTTCCCCAGAGGGTCAGAAGCGGAAGAATCGTGAAAGAAAAAAAGATGGAAGCATACATAAGAGAAAATCAATTTACAATCAAATACGATATCAGCATACCTGTACTACATTGCTGTATCAAGGTAGGGTCGGTGACTGGATATTGCCCTACCTGTATGGAAAATTTCAGGTATCGAAATGGACCCTACTACGAGGGGTTTAAATATAAAACGGACGAAGAGCTTTTAAACAGGCTAGCGTCAGGCGAAAAAGCGTGTGGTACATTCCCAAGAAGCGAGAACGATGAGGAACTCAAGAAAAATATTTAACGCCCAGGGCTCTATATTGTTCAAAAGGATAGGAACAACCATGGGATGCTCTGCTACCAGGTCATCAAGGATAGGGACTTGAAGCTGTCGGATTTGGCTGACATATCAACAATAGGCAATATACTCAACTTTCCGATACCGGATAGACGTCTATCCGGTATTGATTTGGAAAATGAACCCAATGTCATCACAGGTATCGTCTATGGATACCCGTTCTATACCCTACATCCTTTGGATTATCTGCGGGATCCGAATAGAGGAACTCGTGAAGACGACGATGAAGACGACGATGAAGACGACGATGAAGACGAAATAGATTTGGATGAACTAGAGGAACACGTGAAAGCATATTACCTATCTTTGATAACCTCCGGCGGTACCTGAACATCCTCCGGTGTAAGCAGGCGATGCGACAGATTACGAGATTTTGGTGAGTCACAAGAGTCACAAAATTTGCTGATACCACATGTTTCAAGGCGTAAGCATGTTTTGTAGCTTGATCAAGCCACAAAAACAATCCATCTACCACTCTTTGACATGCTCTGGAGGTACTTCAACATCCCTGGAATAAGCATTAATTCCTCTGACGCGAAGCTGCGATCGGGACCGTCTTGCAAATAATACAGCAGACGACTACCCGCTACAATACGATCGAGTCTATATGTCTGCTTGCTCCAAAAAGCGTCTGTTGCACGTCTCTTTTGATCACCATGTTCCTCTCCTGGTTGGAGGTACAAGTACAAGCCAACCTCACGTAAGGGGTATTCTTGCCCGTCAGGACGGAGCCGCAGGCGATCACTTTTTGCGAGTGGGACATCCTCGAGTTTAATCGCCCTGTTAGGTTTCATGTCGATCATGGCAGTCTTGGTATTGTTGAGACTGTTGACGATGGTGTACAGGTGCTTGACCCATGTACTACTAGGCTCGCCAGAGACCAGCTCTTGGGCATCCTGAGGTTTGAAGAGCCTCTCCGCAAGCACCTTGTTATAGAATTCGACAAAGGCTGTAAATGTATGATGGTACTTGGTGGTTGCCCGCTTAATCTCGACCCCTTTGCTTTCTAACAGCTTCGTCACATCTGATTTGAACTCGCTACCATTGTCGCACTGAAAAATCTTCGGATAGCGGAGAGGCCCTGCCTTGCCTCCGGGCTTCGCGTTTATATCCTTGATCTTCTCGGCAACCTCGCTAGCCTTCTTGGTGCGTAGAGGTCTGGCTACTTTGTAGCGAGAGGTCACGTCAATGCCTGTCAGGATGTATTTGTACGTATTGCCATACAACTTGTCATGGGGCATGTACAGCAGGTCGAATTGGTGCATCTCGTTGGGTCTGGTAATGGTGAAGTGTGGGTAGTCTATACTTTTTGGGCCTTTGATGTGTCGTAGCCAGAGTAGTTGCCGAGACAGCCAGTGAGTGACTAGTTTTTTGGATAGACCAGCCTCCGCAGCGAGTAATTTGATAGCCTTGCGTCCGACCCAGAGATGCTCCGAGGTATAGTAGATTTGGCTGAGTTTTTCAGCCTCTTCTTCCGTAACAACGTGCGTTTTTGACATGTTTATATATGTCAAAAATCTTACAAATACTTGTACGCGACCACCCCCAGAAGGGCTAAAGAGCCAACGATGAATGTGAGCTCACCGTCTTGTTGTTGCTTGGAAGGTGTGTAAAAATCTTTCAATTGTGGGGCCTTCTCTGAAGCAATGTAGTATTGGTACATGTCGTCATCGAGCTCGCGAAGGCTCTCTCCAGCTTGCCCTTTCAGCTCTCGTTGCTTGCCGAACCAATCCATTTTAGCCTGCCTATCCCGTATCCAGGCAGCCTGCGCAGTATTTAACTTTTCCATTGCTTCGTCGTGCCTCTTCCTCTCGGTCTCCCCATGCCCTGAGAGCTTAGAAAACAAAAAATTGGTCCCGCTAAACGCTAGATTCGACGGAGTGGAAGCGCCCATCTAGGATGTTTAATTGGGCGTCCATCAGCAAGTAGACGTAGCATCTAAAATCCCCAGTTCCATCAGCTTTTTTGGTCATATGCAACGTTATCCCGTCACTAAGCCTTTGTAGGGGTCTCCCGCTACCATGTAGGGTATGGTCGGGAGAGGCTCTGAAATCGATAAACAACGCATACCTTTCATTGAAGAATTGTCCAATCGTTACCGAAGAGTCGTGACTAGCAAAGATGTTGGTAATCTGTTCGAGATGGTCCTTGGGGAGCATGGCATGACTATAGAGTTCGTTGGGCTCACCCTCGACAGTGACGCTAATTTTCTCAATCTTGGGATTGTAAAAGACCTCGTTATCACCAGCGTAAGCCTTAACTTTCCCGGGGTCTTGAAAGAGTAACAGGACACCTTTCAATGACTTGGCAGGGGTATCGATTTGGAGATTGTAGGAGGTATCAGCCTTTTTCATCGTGACAACCTTGCTACGGAGGATGCGTTCGTAGGGTAGTGCCAATCTTGCATACCTTGACATCATGGCACTCGCCAGGCCTTCGTGGGTGACCTTGTCAAACTCCAACTTGATGTTGTTTATCATGTACGCAGCGTCGGCTGCCTTGGCTGCCGTAGATCCCACGGCTGCCGTGCCTCCATCTTTGATCACGTCAGCATGTCCCGCGAAATTTACGACGAATTGGAGTCGGTCATGGAGCCCTGCCTGGTAAAAGGGTAGCTCTCTCGTCAATTCAAACATCTTGCCGAGGGGGGATACAAAAGGTGCTGCCATACGCCGCGGCGATGGCTTTTTCTTCATCCGTCCCAACATACTCAGTAGCCTTGACCTGCAGGGCTCTGATGGTTCCGTCATTGGGGTTAATACCCTCTAAAATCAGGTTGTTCTCCCGATCGAATTTGGGCAGCCACAAGTCTCTGTAGGTGGCGAGCACCCTGTAATCGCTGATATTCTGCACCTCGTTGCCATTAAGGGTAACTCGCAGATTTCGCACCAGGCTTTTGCGATATTCGAGACGATAGTACGCTTCGTGTTGGTCCCCGTCAGTACCAGGTCAAACAGGAGCTTCATGCTACCCGGAAATAGGACATCGTTCTGTCCTAGGTTCGGAAGATCGACGTACAGATCCTCGTTCTGATTGATAGTGGATGGTACATGCGAGATTTGGACGCGTTGACGACGTCCTTTGATACCAAAGAGCTGCTTCGTTTCTGCGTAGGGATCGAGCTTAGTTCCAAACATGTTACTCATGATTTATTACTAGCTGATTT
Source organism: Hydractinia echinata (assembly GCA_030067915.1). NCBI lineage: Eukaryota > Metazoa > Cnidaria > Hydrozoa > Anthoathecata > Hydractiniidae > Hydractinia > Hydractinia echinata. The sequence goes on along the minus strand of JASGCC010000235.1, from coordinate 377,096 downwards.
TCGTTCAAATAAAATGGCTGATAACACAGGATTTACGCATGAGGATGATATTGAAAAGACTGGTGGGGATGATGATAGGCCTAATGATGGTAGACAACAGCTTCCACAACTTCCATCAACACCGGGGCCTTCAACACAGGGAGAACAACAGGGGGCCCCAGGATCTAGACTTTCGGAGCAGAGGCAAGAAATAGTAAAATCAAAAGTGGATAGCCTCTACGCCCACTTAAGTAAGGATACGAGCCTGGGGTCGCCTAATGCGATACATTGCGACCAATTTAGGATGAAGGGGGGACATCTTCATTTCAAAGATATAAGACTTACGAAAAAAAATGGGCTCGGGTTCCGGGCATTAAGTACACTAAGGAATAAGGGGCTTACGGCTCAAGATATTCGGGATATGGGCTTTATCAATTATGGCTCTACGCCCAACAAAATGGAAGCAGTCCGGAACCTCGCGCTAGAGGTTGATACTAATGTTAATGAGGGTGGAGAGGAGGACCCGGGTGAGATTATACAGATGAAAACTATAGACATTTTCAGGAAGGTTGTGCATGATGTTGAGACTCTTACGGAGGAAACTTCATTCTCCGGCAAATTCACCGAACGCGAATTAAAGGGACTCGATCTTGAACTTCAAACCTATCAGGGGAATATTAAAAGTCTCGAAAACAAGATAGCCACGTATAATGTAAATATTAGAAATTCGGAGGATAGTATCAAAAGGATAGGTAGTCAGGTAGATGCCGATGGTGAGATCCATGAAGGCTCGAATGAAGCCATTGAAAAGCTTGAGAGGGATATTAACAGGATGAAGGAAGGAAGAGATGCCCTGCAGGAGAAAGTGAAGGAGCTTAACCGTGATATTTATGGCCAACTGAGACATATTAAGGATACGCTGTTGAAGATCTCTGGTGATGATACATCCCTACTTGAAAAATTGAAGATACTCTTCAAGGAACAGGGGATCACTATAGCCAGCATCGTCTCGGCTGTTGGTCTACTGATTTCCACCATCGTGCTCGCAGTTACAGGTGGAGCAGCTTCAGCAACAGGCGTAGGAGGAAGTGCCGCAGGGAAGGGGTTTGTGGAGAAGCAGCTGGAAAGATTGGGAAAGTTCCTCAAATACCTGGCAGGTAAGGCAGGTGCGGCGCTACCAGGGATTATTGGCACGGTTGTCTCGTTCTTTTTGAGGGTAGCGGCAACAGTCGTGGAATACGTTGCAAGGCATCTGTACATGGCAATCGCGGCCGCTGCAGGGTTTGTTGTGCTCTACGTTGGGAAGGGTAAAAAATCGTAGATCGCTCGAGTCTAGTGTGTTGATCAACACATTAGACCTATTTTTTCAGCCAGATGTAGGCAATGATTAGCCCTACCCCTGTCGTGATTAATGCGGCCTTGGTATCCTCGTGCTGATTTCTCCCACCTCCTTGCATACCTGATAGGGGTTGGTTTGAAACCAACCCTATCTCATGACTCGAAGTAGTGATATCTGCCACCACATGTCTGGTGGTATGCTCGGTATGCCCAATGGGTGCGGCATGTATAGGTCCTGTGGTATGCTTGGGGGGTGTAGTATGCTTGATGGTTGTGGCCGCACCCCTGACAATAGGTTTACTATTCAAACCTGTACCCCCACATTGACATTGGCAGGCGCTATGAGGATGTTGTTGTTGTACCCTACAATCCTGCCGATACGCAAGTTCATGTCTGAGGGCAGCATGTACACGCTGGGCATGACGGCGAAGTTCACCGGCGTTCGAGCATATTGCAGCACCTTCTGGAACCCCGTGATATCATGCCCTACGTTCTCTTGACGTTGTACCATGGCTTCAAACTTTTGCATCAGGATTTGCCGGGCCGTATAGTTGTAGGCACCTGAGCCGAGTAGGGATGCCTTTGCCCCTGCCTGCGATCCAAGCAACAAGACCACGTAGACGCGAATACTCTCACTTAGCTTGGTCAGGCCCTCTGATGTCAAGCCTTGGCTTGTGGGGGTGATGAATTTGGCCCAATCACCCTCAACTTGGGGCCACCATCTACCGTTGGTGAGTGACGCCGATACCGACTTGGTCTTGTACAGACCGTTGGGGTCCGCACCATATTCGCGACATACCTGCGCATACCCAGAGGTGGAGTAGGGGTTCTTTTAGCGTTTGAACCCATCGTTAAAGGACATGGGTACCTTCATCCTTGCCAGAATACGACGCATATGGTAGTAGACGTGGAACTTGAAGATGGCGTTGACGAGCGGTACGGAGCCCGTTAGGTGCTTGGCGGAGATGCCTAAGGCTGTGCTCGCGCAATGGGTGGCGAAGTTCACCTGGATGTTCCAATAGTCCAAGGCTTGACCTCTTGTCCAGCCCTGAATGACAGGGTCGTTTAGGTAGGTTGTTGTCACCTTGATGGGGTATTTGGTGAACTCGGGGAATGATACGGAAATGTGCGAGTCTGTAGACACGTACAGGTCCTGATGCTCAAAGTTAGTTACACCAAGTGGCCATTCACCCCTGTTGGATTGGTACTTTGCTTTCGGGTTGTATGAGTAAATGCTCATCTTTCTCTTAAAGAGAAAGATGAGACAACTGTACATCACTAACATCGAGAAGCCTACGATATTCGAAAAGTACCTGGGGCAGGATACAAGGATCGCTCTAAAGTCGATCAGTATTCGACCTACGTGGCTGAACATCTACACAGACGATGATTTCACCATACGCAAGACAGGGCCCGATCAGAGGGCTATCCGAATAGAGATCATGAACGGCCTCTACAAGATCGAGGATTTGGCGGCTATCGTGAACAGTCAGGCACAGGATAGGATCAAGCTGTTTGTCCTGAAAAATGGGCTGTGTAGGCTCCGTGTCAATGAGGGGTATACGTTGGTTATTAACACACAACTGCAGGAGCTCTTGGGCCTACCTGCTCCAGATGGTGTTAAGTACTATCAGAAGGGAGACTATGACGGCTTCTACACGACCGACGTATACATTAGACTACGACTCGTTTGCCCTCAGTTGGATGAGGATGATTGCCTGCTAGATGGTAAAAAGTCGAAAATTCTGGCCCTGCTTCCTACCAAAGAGCTAACCGCCTGGGGAGACATGCTAACATGGAGTTTTGACACTCCAATCTACCTTCCTTTGAAAGGTTCCACAGATCGTCTAGAATTCAGGCTGACGGACGAATTTCACCACGACAAGAACGTCTCGTTCACCGGGATAACGATGCAAATCCTGTTAGAATAAATGGTTGATACAATGAAACTTTACCCAACTTTACCGAGTGCACCCGAGCACAATATACACGAAAGTCAGGTATACAGACTGAAGAAGATCGAATATATCGAGATCTTCTTCCGGGAAGAGATCAAAGAGCGAGAGAGACTCTACAAAAAGTTCAAGCTTTGGGGGGTGGGGCTTCGCTATGCTGACCACGGCATGATTGCCGTTACTGTCATTACCTCCGCAGCAGGTATTGCCACGCTCGCCACCGGATTCGGAGCCCCCATAGCCATTGGTCTTGAAGCAGCCGCGCTCGAAGTAGGCCTGGGGCAAGTAGGTTTGAAAAATGCTTCCAAACGTATCCAGTACAAGGTGCACAAGCATGAGTGCATCAAACTCCTAGCTGAATCAAAGCTAGACACTGTCTACGATAAGATCTCCAGAGCGATCCAAGATACAATTTCAGACGATGAGTTTACGTGGATCATCCAGGAAAAACAACGCTACATGGTGCTCAGGGAGCAGATCCGACAACGAACGAAACAAGCCGTGAATTCCATCAACGAGAATGAACGCGCAGAGTTGCTGGAACAAGGTAGGAAAGAAACGAAAGAGGACCTTTTGAAAAAACTTCAATCTGCGGAGCATGTAAGCGGTATCTAGAGTCCCCACCTGCCTATTCAGCGCCTTACCTGCGTGTATAGTAGTACTCGTGATCGATCCCGCAATCGATCACTTCTCCCGTATCTTGATCTATGAGCAAGTCGCCATCATGCACGACACGTCGCTGGTTTTTGGCGAGAAGTAGTAGTAGGGAGTCAAGATTTTTCTCCCATGCAAGCTTAGTACAAGGCTGTTGAAACCTCCTTGTACTTGGCCTTGCAAATAGCCCCAACAAGAGTGGCCTTATTCATCGTAGAGTAACGAGGAATGTGCAGTAATTTTGCTTCTTTTCGAAGTGCGTTCATTTTTATTTGTATGGCTGAAGCCAACCATACAAACCTTTGCATCCACTATTCCTGATGGCAGGAATAGCATAAAAGTTTACCATTTACCTTGACCCTAACCCCATAATTTTTCAAGCACGGCCTTTTCATCCTCTGAAAAGCACCAATCGATGACCCTATCAGGATGCCAGGCCACCGGTGCTAGCTCGTCCCTAATTCTGGCCCTTTCGGATTTCCTCCGGAGATAGGCGGTCCAGGGATTTTTAAGATGGTCCCGAATCATATATATATACTCTGTCTTGAAATGATCCGGCACGTATGTAAACGTCGGGGGCTTCTCCATAACACACCAATTACACATGTCCTGCGTTTTTATATGATCCGGCACATATCTGAGCATCAGGGGCTCCTTTTTGGCTGCCCTGATGCACATGTCCCGCGTTTTGAACCGGTCGGGGACATACTCTAACATCTCGGGATCTTTTTCAACAGCCCCATTACACATGTCCTCCGTCTTGAAATGGTCCGGGACAGCCGCGAGTATTGAGGGCATCCATTCAACGGCCATGGTGCACAATTCCTGGGTCTTGAAAGCATCCGGAACAAACTCGAGTGTCACGGGATCCTCTTGAACCGCCCCGGTGCACATTTCCCGAGTCATGAAAGCATCCGGAACAAACTCGAGATGGTAGGGTTCCTCCTCAACCGCCATACTGCACATTTCCTGGGTCTTGAACTGATCCGGAACAAATTCGAGCAGCAAGGGATCCTCTTCAAAAGCCATGGTGCACATTTCTCGCGTCTTGAAAGTTTCTGGAACAAACTCGAGTGCCGTGGGATCCTCTTCAACCGCCATGGTGCACATTTCTCGCGTCTTGAAAGTTTCTGGAATATACTCGAGTGCCAGGGGATGCCTCTCCACCGCCATAGTGCACACTTCCCGAGTCTTGAAAGTTTCTGGAACATACTGCAGCAGCATGGGAGCCTCTTCAACAGCCATGGTGCACATTTCTCGCGTCTTGAAAGTTTCTGGAATATACTCGAGCTGGTAGGGATCCTCTTCAACCGCCCCGGCGCACATTTCCCGGGTCTTGAACTGATCTGGAACAAACTCGAGCGTCAATGGCGCCCCCCAACCGCCATATTGCACATTTCCTGGGTCCTGAAAGTTTCTGGAACAAACTCGAGTGCCGTGGGATCCTCTTCAACAGCCATGGTGCACATTTGCCGAGTCTTGAAAGTTTCTCGAACAAACTCGAGTGCCGTGGGAGCCTCTTCAACAGCCATGGTGCACATTTCTCGCGTCTTGAACCTATCAGGGACGCATTCGAACATATGGGGTACCTCCTCAACGACTCTGTCGCACATATCCCGAGTCTTGAAATACTCTGGGATATATTCGAACATGAGAGGCATCTCCTCAACCATCCAGTTGCACATGTCTCGCGTTTTGATATGATCCGGGGCATTCTCGAATATAGCGATATCGTCCCCGGAGGCTATATCACACATGTCTTGTGTTTTGAATCTATCAGGGACATAGTCGTACATACGGGGTACCTCCTCAACGACTCTGTCGCACATATCCTGAGTCTTGAACTGATCCGGGACATATTCGAACATGTGAGGCATCTCCTCAGTTATCCACTTGCACATGTCTTGCGTTTTGATATGATCTGGGGCATTCTTAAACCAACTCATCTTCTCTTTATTATATACAGATTTCGGATTTTTTCTGAATTGGACAGAACTTTGAGTAGGGAATTTCCCCTACTAAATTCTGTATAATATTTTTTTATGAGAGTTTGACCGTGGTTTTGGAAAACCGGGGTATAGTGACTCCCTTATACTACTACCACTCGTTATAATAGAAAGTTTGAGTTATCTGAAAAAATTAGGCTCAGGGGGGGGGGGGGGGGGGATAACAGCAACCAAATCAGCAATCATTGGGCTCGAGTTCGAGTTCCTTTACTCCGATGTGGGAATGAACGGTTGAAATTCTGATGCTAGTAATTGGTCCCAAAGCCCCTTTAAGACTGGCCTTGACTATGGCTCATTAAATTTAGGAGATCCTACATCACTTTCTGGCTAAGAAAGGACTCTGCTTAAGACACAATGAAGATGTAATAATAGGTGTAATAAATACTACAGCAACAAACGTGTTATTCCCTCTCGTTTACTCTATTCTTTTTTGAAAATTCGATGTAGTAATCAAAAAATCTGGTGTAACGTTAAAGGGGCTACAAAACGATTCAATATGCTCAATCCCCGCAATGTCCGAAGAATGGCGTGTAATAAACGGACCACTCTAAATGTCAAGAGGTGCAAGAAATTGTACACACTTTAGAACCACATAGACATCTAGACAACCTGTTTTTTTGAATACTTAATTTTTTATGATAAATTTGCTACTTTTTTATTTTTATTTCTTTGAAAAAGAAAAATTTTTCTTTACCTTTACCATTCTTTTTGGCGTTAAAATAAGCTACGGTCTATAAATATATATTAAATATCAGAAATTCCGAAAGACAACACGAGGAGCTGTATTTGTTAAAAAATGCTATGTTAGTTACTAGCTTTATGAAGATAATTAATACCTCTGAACAGATTTTAAATTCTTTGCTGTTGCTTAGACTGGCTTTATGTACAATAAGCTTATATGTTTCTATGCAAAATTTCGAAGGATATAGCTAGCTAGCTAGTTCAAAAGGTTTGAAGTTTATTTTATTAAAAGCAAGGTAAGGATAAATCATAGATATCCAATGTATGTAGGAAACTTTTCTGTCATTTTCAGTTATATTTGGATGCCCAATATGATATTTAAGATGATTTAAGTTATTGTTTTTACCCCTAGTGACCATAAACTTTTCCACCGCCATTAGCTCGACTTTCATGTAAGTCACTAAAGTCAAAAACCAACAGCCATTTCGTAGCCCCTTTAATTGTTAGTTCTTTCTGCATTTTTTATAATAAGAAATTGTTATTTCATCCGGTGTTCCTAGGGAGGATAGAGTGTTCTATATATTGATTCACAAACTGTCGACAAAACTATCGAACGTTTTAATTTATCACAAATGTGTTTTTAATAAATAGGTCGGTTTTGACGAAATAAAAACATTTCAATAATTTAAATTCGAGAAAGTGGGTCTAAATTTACATTTTAATATAAAAACTACTTAATTATGATTTTCCAAAAGCAAAAAAGGGGACAGACTGTTTTCTACCAGAATATTCTAAAATAAAAAAAGATGTTAATAAGCTTTTAAACATGTCACATGGGAAGAAATTTTGTCTTAAATTTAGCAGGTGGCTTAAATAAAGTGTCTTCGCAATGCCAAACCGTGGTTTTGGCGTGGCGAAAGAAAATTGTCACCTCTAGATTTCCGGAAAACGGATTGAAATCCAACAGAATTAATTCTAAATTAACTGTTTAATTTCTTATAGAAAGGTTTGCCAGACCTTGGAGGAAAGAATACGGAAGGAGAAACAACTCTTTTAATTCTATTGAAACACTGCGTGAGGTTCTAGCAGGTGTCTGTATAGAAACTTAATTTGAAATTTTGGCGGTTGTGTGACTAAATTATTCGTGAATAACAATTCGCAACTAAGATTGGTTATAAATTCAATTAGATAATTTGATGATGAATTTGATAATATTATCAAAACAAGAAGCCATATTGAAATCAGTAAAATTTCTTTTGTTCTTATGTTAACATAATTAGCGAAGAAGCACATGCTCGACACTTTTGTAAACAAAAAGAAAAAGTTTATATCTCGTTTTAAAACGACGTTCTGTTATAAGAAATTATTTCTTTAGTTAGAATAAACATTAATTCAGCACACATTTTGTCGGCACTCGTCCGGCGCATATCTATCTATATTGTTTTTCATGATCAAAGTGGTATACTCAAGCCTGTAAAAATAGGTTAATATCACGGTTAAACGCTTTTTTTCAAACGTATTGTTGAAGTTTTTAACAGCAATGTTTACCTACTTATATTAGGCACACTTTCCACACAAATTTCACGTGCCTGCAGCGTGTTACAGTCAGATTTCAATAGAAAAAAGTTAGCCCCTATTAAAGGAGAATATGGAATTTGATCATTTTTTTGCGAAAAAGACTCGGTCGAGCACCTCACGCACTGATTCTTTTGAAATTAAAAACAATAGAAAATTCAATACATTTAAAGCGTACAGAAATGAAGTTGTTTCTCCTTCCGTATTGTTTCCTCCAAGGCCAGACAGATATAAAGCCTTTGATTGAGAACAATTTTAAAACTGGTTGTTAAAACTTTCTAAAATTTATTGTGGCTTCTTGTCACGAAACGGAATTAACAACAGCAATAACAAAGATTAATTTCCCGCGACTTTGCCCGTACACAAATTTAACAACCAATAACTTTCACTGTGGCTTTGAAACTTGTCACGGTAAATTTAACATTAACTTTTATCATATCTATCTGTTACAGGCAGACAACCAGAAGTGACATGGGTGAATCATTGGAAAACAAAAATTTTTGATTATTAATATCTGATCTCATTCTACATTGTAGGTTTTGTTGGAAATTAAAAAGAAATAGTTAATATGAAAAATAAAACAAAATACATTTTAATTTGATTGGTTTGCTGTTATTATTCCCCGCAATAACGAAAACAGGAATATTATTCGTAGGAGGATTCGTAGGAATATCCAAAGAGCAGAGAATATCAAATAATTAATTTAAGTGGGATCTGATCTGTGTATGAGTCGTTTAAAAATTTATCAATGTTTATCAACGTTGTGTGGCAAAGCGCGACTTGTCTCAATTGCCTCATTGTGTATACAAAGAAGAGCACGTGTTGTAAACACAAATGATAATAGACCGTGAATAAGAAACACTCGTATAAATATTATAGTTATGGTTCAAACACACACACAAACACATCTTACCTTACACTTCAATCAGGGAAGTTTAATTGAAACCGGACAGTTCCAACAGATTGAACAGTACTATCGGTAAGTAACAATATATTGATTATACATTATTTTTCAAAGTGTTTATGCATTCGCATTTTCCTTGTGAATGCTAGTTTGTTTACAGTAAACAAAAACACGTAATAAACAATAATCTTCAATAATGTAAGGGTTAGTATTTTTGTGCAACACTTAAGTCTTATACAGTAAAGAGGAAGGTAGCAAAACATTGGGAACTGCTATACAAATGAAGGAATGTTCCCGTGCGGCATAGATCCGCAAGAGAAAACATGTGGTTAAATTTGTTAGCCGTGCGTTCTGCTCTTGTTGGATCTCAAATAATTATTATTGAAGGTGGTATCTACAAAGCAGATGATAACTTGCCTAATGGAGTTGTAACGAAATATTTTAAATGTAAATCTGAAGTAAGCTGCGTGTTGCAATGTGAGAGAGATGGAGATTGTGGCAGAATCATCTTCAAACTCAGAAATCAGCAGATGAGAAGTGGTGAGTGTTGGTTTGTGAAATTGAACACTACAGAAATGAGTGAAGTTGGGCGAAACTTGGAGAAAGATGAACCGTTAAAAGTTTTAAAAAGGTAGACTGTTGCCTCTTTCTGAAGAAAATCTATTTTTAAAAATACACCGGCTAAAGGAAAAACAACGACAGAAAATCCCAAGAAATCAAGAAATCCAAATATGTTTTAGTTCTTTTTTCTATATCCTGGCTTTCTATGCATATGGAAAGTTCTTAACTTGGTATGCCTAATCTTTCCTCCAAGGCCTAATTGAAGATGTCGCGGACGTTTTGACCCCTCCTCAGGTATAATCTAATACATCTGTTTGTCACGCAAAACGGTACCGCAAGTAGCAAGAAGCACGCAATGCAGTATAAAAAGGACGGGCGAACCCGTGGATTTTTCACGGGCCACCGACTAGTAGGGTTAAATTAGTCATAGATTTTTTATTTGTTACATGCCTCTCATATTTAACGTTGTTTATTAAACATGTAGTCAACCTCGATCCCAGGACAAGTTGTCTCTTTTTGCATATCGGACGGCGAGACGAACATAGAACACGTTTTCGTCAGACCTATCAATAAGCGCAGGGCCGATGTGAGACAAAAAGCCCTGGGAACGAGGTTGACATGTAGTCAATTATTTTAGCTACCAAATTATTTCTGATACTTGAATATTTTAGCTACCCATATGCGCTACAAAAACACCATGCAAATCTGACAAATGTGTTGATGCGGATAACAACAAAGGATACAAATGTGAAAGCAAAGGTAACTTAGTCTAGGTTTCTACGCTTACTATTTTTTTCTTTCTTGTTCAAATTTTTTTGTTCTTTGTTTAGCACAGACCTGTATCTCAAATTTTAACCCTAAGGGCAAGATATCGAAACGTAGCCTAGAATAAACTCGCTTGTTCATGACATGATAATATCTATAATATTCAATAAAAATTTACCAAACTGTAAAACATCATGATTGATCACCATGCTTTAACTCTTTGTTGTAAAGATTTTCACATACTTAAGCTCATGTAAAGTTTTTAAATATCTAACATCGCTGATCAAAATTTTATTTGTGTTTTGCAACGGAAGAGAAAAACGACCAATGGACGTTACAAAAAACAAATTTTATTGGTCTGCATACATGTGCTAACAATGGGGCTAGGAAAAGCATTTGATGCCTGCCTAATGATTGCAAAATGAAAGGCAATAATCAAGCCTCGTTAATTCCTTGGATTTGCACCTTTGTGACGAAACTTTGACTCTCTTTAAAGTTTTCTATAATTCTTTTATAGAAACTTGGATGCCAATAACGCGCAACCTCTGTATTGGAGCAAAGCCTAATGAATATGGAATCTTTCAATTGCCACGAGATGGAGTCATTACCAGTTTAAAATTACAAAATGTAAATGGAACCGGTGTTACATGCCTTCCAAGTGCACCATTAACAAAATGGGGCTGTGATTCGATTGATTATTACAACAAAGATAATATTGGTGTTGTGGTTACAGACAGCCAAAACAAAATACTAGACCCGTCTATGAAAAGGCATGTTAACAATGGCTTCTTTCCCATTCCTGGGTATAATGCCTATTCACTTTACGTAGTATTTAACTCAACGAACTACACTGCATATGAAGGGCAGGAGTTAAGATTGCATTATGGTGAAACATTATTTCCTGTAGTGAGTAGCGACAACTCTGATTACATCTGCGTTGATATCTTTGCAATAATATTCAATTTGTGAACGAAAATGTTCATTTTTGGACACTCCTTGCATCAATGACAGCATGTCTATTTCATTGATGATAAATGTTTCATTGTGACTGTTACATGTTTATTTACAAGAACAATTACTTTTCAAGAAGGACGTTTTCGCGATTTCGTCATTCTTGGTTTAAAGTTGAGCCCCACGTAATATTAAAGAATTTGCTCACAATAGTTTATTCCCTAAAATGAAAATAAGATATTCGCGAATGTTAGTTTTCCGAGTTTTTATTTATTTTATTATTTTTTTGTGTGTGGGGTTTGTGTGGGAATAAAAAAAATACTTATGTTGTATATCACTTTCATTCGCATTGTTTAAACTTCGCGTATTAATTGTTAGCCAACTCTTAGCCAAAATTTTGATGCCAATTAAACAATGCAGCTTTTCTAAATTACAAAAATATCAAAACATTCATCTTGATTTTTAACATTGAATGAGATCGTTGACGTCTGGAAGGGGATTTTCCGCCAATCTAGAGATGTAAAATTTAAAAATTTCACACTCGGCACCCACCATGGGGGTGGCCTCGGGGTAGCCACTATATAAAGCGGAATTCGTATATGTTATTTTTCTATATAGCCCCCCCCCCCAATATTAAAATTGTGGTTACAGCACTGCTAACGCTCAGGATATTTATTCGCTCGACGTTCAGGGCTAAAAAAAGAGGCTATTTTTTTAGAGATTTATCACCTATCCTGGTACGTCTTTGTTTACATCTGGGTACTAGTATTAAATTCTGAACCCTTGAACAATGTCTTGCGACATAATTTGCGAATTTCCGAATCGCCTTGGATTTGGTATGTTTTAGCCTAGTTAACTTAGCTTTCTTTAAGGATATCAAATTCGGTTTCTCTCAAACAAACGCTTAGACGCAAATAAATGTCAGATCAAATTCGTAAATAAAATTCAATTCCACGTCAACCTTAAATAATTCAAGAATTAATTATATTTGTTTGGGTGGGTGAGGCTATTCGCGCTCAAAACAAAGGATTTCCCGATATTGACTACGTGACCAAAGCACAATAAGAATTAACCAATTAAAAAAGCGCGGTCAGTATTTTTACCGCAGAGAATTATGCTGGGTCTCCTGCCTAATTATGTTTGAGAACTTCATATAATTTTGCAAGAAAGCCAAGCCTGAGAGTCTTAAAATCTGATGTTGGCACATAAACACAAAAACATCCCAAGAAAAGCCGCAAATCTCTCACTCAGAGAATCTGTACATTCTAGTATTTTTTGCGGGCTTCGCTACGAGAACGAAGGGTTCAAAGTCCAACTTGCCCTGCCGCGATAAAAAATTAAAGATGGTATCCTAATTCCGAAATCGCGAAATGGTCTGTGTGCAAAACTGCTCTTGGGGATCGGTCTGTGAATTGGGTATTCTTTTGCAGTGTTGTTATTCTAACTAGTTTCTAAATCTTTCCAAGCTCGCTCAATCTATGTCAAATACATAGTACAGCCAATCTTTCTTGCATTTACTAGCTAGCTAGTCTGCTACCATATATTTACTTAGCTACTTTCTTTACTTAGGGGCCGTCGACAAACAGTTTTCGTCTCCGTTAACGGCAAATTGGCCGCTAGACTCGGACCCCCCCTCCCCCCTGCCCCTTAACGGCAAGCCCATTTCCCCTACGTTAGTTTTTATCTCCGTTAACGGCAAATTTGCCGTTAAATAGAATTTTGCCCCCCTTCCCCCAGCCCCCGCGCTCTACGGAACAATCTTTGTGGAGACTTATACGAACAATTTTTTTAACAACCAATTCTAGATTATGGCGGATTTTTACTGTGGAAACATTTTCTAATTTATTGGATTTCTTTCATTTTCCCTAAAAGATATAAAAAAGGTGAGAAAGTGAAATTCGTCTCCATTTTTATATTTTTAACGGACGATGTATTACCCCCTCCCCCCCCTAACGGCCAATTTGCCGTTAACGGAGACGAAAACTGTTTGTCGACGGCCCCTTATTATTATAGACTAAATCTTGTTCTAAAATAAAGCAATCTACACTACTATTTTTAATTGCAGTAAAGTATCAAAAGCAGTTGATGTGAAATAAAGAATGTTCATGCATTTCAAAATATATATAGACCTTTTTGAATGTTTACATTTTACGCGGTAAACCCTTTTTTTGGCTCTGTCTCATTTGCTTGGCAGGAAAAAAGATGCTACAGTACAGTCTGAATGTAATCTACCGCGTACACGCTAATATCACACCTTTGCGTGGAGGACGGCAGTCGTTTGTCTTTTGTTATAATTAAATCCTTCTTAAGGGTTTTGCGAGTTTATATTTGCGTGTTAAAAAACAATGCGCTCGCGAAGAAATATCGGAGCAATTATATTTCTTGTAATAGCGAGATGCATTGTGTAAATGTATTGATAAGCTATTCCCTTGAGTATTCGTGTGAAGTAATTAAATAATAAAAATCTTTCGCGAAGTTTTATAATACATTGCACGAGAATGTATTGTTGATTTAATTACTTAAAATGATTCCAACGCGTTTAATTTAAGAAACATATGAGAAGCATTGTTCACAACTATTAAATGACTCGCAAATGGTGTATATATGTTCTGAAATAAATACAATATCAACATTTCCTTCTTAACAAACCACAAAAAAAAATCCTTCCGCATACTTTTTTATTGAAACAAATATATAACATTTCTATTGCTGCTTTTGGTTTTTAAACTTTTAAAATGCAATCTAAAAAAACATTTCTATCGCCGTTCTTCTTTCTTAAACTTTTAAAACGTGATCTATAAAAGAGCATTTCTATCACCGCTTTTCGTTTATAAACTTTTAAAAAGCGATCTAAAAAAACATTTCTATCGCCGCTTTTCGTTTTTAAACTTTTAAAAAGCGATCTAAAAAAACATTTATATCGCCGATTTTCGTTTATAAACTTTTAAAGTGCAATCTAAAAAACATTTCTATTGCTGCCTTTCGTTTATAAACTTTTAAAAAGCGATCTAAAAATACATTTCTATCGCCGCTTTTCGTTTATAAACTTTTAAAATGCGATCTAAAAAAACATTTCTATCGTCGCCTTTTGTTTATAAACTTTTAAAAAGCGATCTAAAAAAACATTTATATCGCCGATTTTCGTTTATAAACTTTTAAAGTGCAATCTAAAAAAACATTTCTATCTCCGCTTTTCGTTTATAAACTTTTAAAATGCGATCTTAAAAAACATTTCTATCGCCGCTTTTCGTTTATAAACTTTTAAAGTACAATCTAAAAAAACATTTCTATCGCCGCTTTTCGTTTATAAACTTTTAAAGTGCAATCTAAAAAAACATTTCTATCGCCGCTTTTCGTTTATAAACTTTTAAAGTGCGATCTAAAAAAACATTTCTATCGCCGGAGATAATAATATTAGCGTGGTTGCCACGATAAAATGTTTGAATGTTTGTTATACATAAAGACCACGATTTTATAGTGGTTCGTGTGCACCACGCTCGTTACACTAACACGATGTTAACAAACCTTTTCACAGTACTGTACGACCAAATTTTAAATATGGTTGGGCAAATGAGATGGCAAGGGTTTACATATACAATTTATATTTATCGAAGTAACTTTATATTAAAATACTATTCCTAATTCAACTCCGATAACTAATTTTATAATGTAACGCAAACAACTAAACTTTTATATTTAATTACTGCAATTAAAAATTTCAAAAGAGTTCGCACAAAATAGATTGCTAAAATTGATCTTGCAACCTATTGTGATTAAACAATCGATCGTGTGGGGTCATTGTTTATCAGCGAGGCAATTATTTTCTTAAAAAAACAAAAGCTATCGCAATGTTATTGTTCTGTGTAATTCATGCGAGTTTCGCGTCCGCGGTAGATTACATTCAGACTGTACTATAGGATTTGGTGAAGAAAGGTCTTTTCCTGTGGATTTCTTCTGACAGAAACATCCATTGAAATTATAAACTATTATCTAGTGTAGATTGATGCCTTCTGATTTATTTGAATTTATTTAAAGTCCTAGAATGCCTTCGCGTAAAGAAGTGGACTGATAATAACTTTGCTTCGCCCAGATCTCCCACCTTTTTCCCTGCCACCCAAATGCCAAAGCCGTAAGAGCTTACCCCCGAAAATGTAAACAACGGAATTCATCTATTGCATGGCAGTCAAAAATATATATGTGAGCGCTGGGTGAAGGGAGGTCCTTTTTTCAGTCTGTTTCTTTGCCCAAAGGTAGTATTACAACTTTATATGAATATATGTCAATCAGAAGTTATCTATATACACTCGAAATGGGCTAAAAAAAAACTTTCTTCAGCAAGTTTTCACATTTTTCTACCTGTCACGCAGTTATTAGAGCCAGAAGGGCTTACCTTGGAAAATGTCAACATTAAAAAAGATCTATTATCAATTTTAATAGCTTCGTAATTGGCATTTTAAACGATAACTTGCATGTTACATGTAAGATCAAAGGGCTTCATCATACCTTTATTGTTATAGTTTTTCCACATGTAATAACAATAGAAAGTAATTAGGTTCATGTGTAAAAAAAAATATATATACATGCAAGTTCTTTATGTAGACATAAGTGTTACAAGTTGTGAAACTTGTACATATGTAAAGTTATATTCAAGTGGTATATACTGTAGCTAGGAAGATGCTTTATCCAAATTCTAATATATATAACCGGTGAAACAGAGAAAACTTAGCCTTGTTATTTATACACTTTTTATATTTTTCTCTTTCGTTGATCCCATGACGCTATACAATAATTAAATATAACAATGGGTTTCTCGTGGTTTTGTTAGCCATAACAAGGAAAATTCCAATGCTTTGATCGCTTTTTTGTCCCATAGGACCTGAAGTAGATACCTCTTTGTGAAATTATCATGTTGTGAATATCTTTTAGTGACATCTTCTTTTACAAACCTTTTTTGAACATGATATGAAAAAATGTGCAGCTATAAAGCTCAAAGCTCCTAGGACACTCAAGAGAGACCAATTTTCTTATACACGTATATATATAGTTCATATGTGAGATATTATAATTATTTATAGTTATCAGTAAGTTTGTTAATCCATCTGTTAGTCACTTGGTTTATGAATTTATAAAAAGCAAATTCCTGATTAAAAGCAGTATCTTTTACTGTTTGTTTTCTATGACTAACAAAACCTGTTGAATTGGGAAATTCCTATTAATGCATGCATTATGTATATCCACATATACAAGAACATAATTCCTTTTGTGATGTTTTTGTAATATTTGTTTATATAATACATATTCGCTTTCCCCCTGATAACAAGCTGACCATACACTTCTAATTAAACTAAATGTAAAAGTACACCTGAACATTAGTGTCTCATGTGCTGCAAAGATTGTAAATAAAAAGATCTCTTTCTTGTCAGCCGATTGCTTTACTGACTCTGCACTATTTCTTGTTTTAAGCCGTATCAACCCAACACTTGGTTTCAGAACTAATAATGCATGTATATATGTTTTATTATTTTTTTAGATATAAAAAATTATGCCTGCACAAATAACAAGGCTTCTTCAAAGGAATTCTACTTTGTTTCTGCGCCATGTGGCCAGTTGTAAAGGCACAATGTCTTATTCAACAACCATGGAGAAAAACCTTGATGATGAATTAAGATTAGAATATTTGGAAGGAGATCGGCAAGGTAAAAGTTTTGTTTGAATAAAGCTAACAACCTCTGCATCAACCTTCAATATCTTTCAAAAGATATTGAAGGTTGATGTCTTTGCATATTGTAAAACACAAAAGAAAGTTGGTTGGTGAAAAAACTTGTAAAGACACTATTATTATGTATGATCGTCTGATGAAATGTGTATACACAAGCATTAATTAACTTTTTTAGATCCATTTCAATGAATGTAGTTTAATACTAGTCGCTAAGCCCATGGAAAACTCACTAAGGCAGAAGAATAATTGAGAAAAGGCTGTTTTAGGAATTTTGATGACGTCAGCAGTGCATATCCAAAAAAAATTTAGAGAAATTTGTTTACCCATTGTTTTTATTGTGTAGAGCTAGAAAATGTATAGAGTGTACTTTTAACAAACGAGTATGGAGGTATAAAGGGTTTAAAAATGTTGCTGATGTCAGTAAAAACTAAATTAATGTACAAAAGAATCTTTTAGAACATTGTTTGCCTGTTGCCTCGTAGATCTTGAAATACTGATCACGAAAATGTACAAATTTGACAAACAGTTAGAGATATTGACATTTAAAGGTTATTTCATGACGTCATCGATGTGCCTGTTAAGAACCGGGTGGGTTGACTTTTTGGGTTAATTTAAAGGAAAATAAACACTAAGCTTGTTACAGACAGACACTTAGGCAAAGTCTTTGTATCATTATAAAAGACTAGTCGATGAGACCCATGGAAAAATCTACTTAGGCAAAAAAGATATAAAAAAGATTCGTCATTTGAATTTTGATACGTCAGCAATGCACAAAGAATTTTTTTCACAATTTTTTATTAGCTTTTACCTGTATTGTGTAGAGCTTGAAATGCTGATTAAATTAATGCATGGGATTGCACAGTTTTGATCAGTGGTTAGGGAGATATAAAAATTTTGATGTCAGCAAAAACCAACAGAAAAAACTGTTTAGAAATTCACTAACAAGTTGCCCCTATTGTGCAGAGCTTGAAATGCTAATCAAGAAAATGTATACAAACAGTTACAGAGATGAATTTTTGATGACACCCTTAAACAGTTTTAAAACAGTTCTTATTATTGGTATTGCCTTAACATACATATGTAAAATTAAAAAAAAATCATCTGTGCAAACACATTCTTAGCTGCGGTAACCAAGAGTGTATACTATGTAGATATATGTTTTCTGCTGAGGTTACAGGTTATTTTTTACAGGTTGGCTATGCCTCCTAATCCAATAAAGTTCTTTGTGTTGAAAAAGTTTCTTTAATGTTTTATTAGAACCTCATGTTTTTTAGGTTTTCTGATTACATGAGAATATGAAAATATAAAAAGTTCAATATATAATTTTGTTGTTGTTCTTTATGTAGGACTGACCTGTTTCTGCTTATTAAAATCCTCTACAAATTTTATTTATCTTAAAAATTTCAATTTTTTTACCAAACATCGTTATAGGAAAGCATCCTATAAGGATTCTTTAAGGCAAAATTTTGAAGAAAAAAATGTTTATTTTATTTTTTTAAAGTGAATTCTTAGCTTTCTAATGTTGTAACAAAATGTTGTATTCCCTTTACAAAATTCATTAAAATTGAAATAAAAAGATTTTTTCAACAAAGCTGTACCTGTGATGCGATTTTGTAATCAGCATGATATTTTCGGTGGAAGTATCAATTACGTGAGCGTTTGAATAGGAAAGAGAAAACTCGTAGTACAAAATTATTGCATAGTTAAAATATGAAAAGGTTGTTAAAAAGTGTTTAAATGTTTTTTCTCCAAATTGATTTCATAGGGCTTGTTGAGTATATTAAATTATTTAGCCAAAAGTAGTAATGCTCTGTGAAAGAGAGATAAGCACTTTTATGCTTTTATTTTTTATTTTTTCTGAAGTTGTACTTCCTACAAAAGTTAAAAATGAGATGTTAAACAAAAAGAAGTTTAAATTTTGGTTACACATGCAATTAGAAAAACAAACTAAGTCATCAAATACAATTTCATCAAAGTTATACACCACATTTCTTAATGTGAAAATAAAACTTGGTAAAGGCTGTGCATTTAAGTGTATTTGTATGATACAGTAAAAGGGATGTCCATTTGCAAAGAAATGCAACATGAATCTTTTTTTATTATTGATCATAATAATAGGAATATTATGTAACATTAATGTTATGGTTTTGTCATTAATATCACATTTTTGTATAGGTATTGCCGTCATGTCAATAAATCGACCTGAAGCAAAAAATTCACTGAGTATAAATTTAATGAGACTTGTAAGTTTATATATATGTGTTTATTTAAGCATGTTTTTATTGCCTTATTATTCTTCAAATGTCAGCCTCTGGATTTTTTTAATACAATTTTTTTAAGCTTGTCATGTGATTTTTTTCTGTAGAAGCATCATCAGCAGTACTTTAGTGTAATGTAACACAACCATACCGATTCTGCCATGTGATGAAAAATAATTAGACATAGAAATGTTTCATTTAGTTTGAAAACGCAATGGATGTTATATCTAGTGACAGTTCTTTAAGAGCAGTTATTCTTCGAAGTATTGTTCCTGGTGTGTTTTGTGCTGGTATGTCGATATTGATGCTTTATTTTGTTATATACTGTTGTTAATGCAAAGGTCTGTTGGTAATAATGGGTTTTGTTTATTTTCAGGTGCGGATTTAAAAGAACGGAGAAAAATGACAGAATCAGATGTTCCAATGTTTGTTTCTAAAGCACGTATGCTGTTTCAGAGGCTTAGTGAAGTTCCTGTTCCTACTATTGCAGCTATTGAAGGAGCGGCTTTAGGTGGAGGATTGGAAATGACACTAGCTTGTGATTTTAGAATAGCTTCGACCACTTCAAAACTTGGTTTGCCAGAAACAAAGTTGGCTATAATTCCTGGAGCAGGTTAAAATTATTTTTTCTTTTATAGATCTAACCTTAAATGAAGTTGAACCAAATACACATGGTTTACCATATACATCTTCATTGAAGAGTTATGTTTAATTGGAGATGAAAATTTTGATTTTAACTCATCTGAACCCCTATCAGGTTCACAAAAACATTTTCTTTTTAACAAAATTACTTACAGGGTTCCAATTAGAAATATATACAAAGTCAGTTCACAAAAATTTGCTGACTGTAGAGAAGAAAACACCTTTGCAGCTGTGGTTTGGGATCACTGTAGGCCACTTGCCATTGATTCCTCAATAATTGGTTATTTTGCTGCAGCAACTGTTATAGAAATAGGTGAAAGAAATGATTGATGAAGAAATGCAATTTCCAATTTAAATATTTCGTTCATAGAATGATTCGCTAAGACCACATTTCAATTCGCAAATTGCGACCTGCTAATTTGAACCCTGACTTATTTTACAGATATTACATCTAAACGAAACAAAATATTCATAATTATTGTTTAGGCGGTACAGTTCGCCTCCCAAGAATCGTGGGTCCATCTAAAGCCAAAGAGCTGATTTACACTGGCAGGATCTTAAGAAGTACCGATGCTGAAGCATTAGGGTTGGTGGATTACTCAGTGGAACAGAATGAAAACGGAGATGCAGCATATAGGAGAAGTCTGCAGTTGGCAGAAGAAATTTTACCTCAAGGGCCGATTGCACTTAAGATGGCTAAAAAATGTATAAACAAAGGAATTGAGGTGAGTAAAAAAAAACAAAGTATATTTCATTTATTTATGGTTCTTCTAATGTAATGTTATGTGAACATAGACCATGATGTGTGTATGGATAGAATCCTTTATCATTAATGTTAAATCTTTTAGACCGACATTTATTCAGCCTTGTCAGTTGAAGAATTATGCTATGCACAGGTATTTATGCACTCAAACATTTCACAGGCTTTATACTAATGAGAGACTGGAATTATGCGTTTATCTTTAAATTATTTACTCAACAATTGAAATCTGGATTCTACAGCTGTTGTCTCTGTTTGATTG
This sequence comes from Hydractinia echinata, assembly GCA_030067915.1. Taxonomy (NCBI): domain Eukaryota; kingdom Metazoa; phylum Cnidaria; class Hydrozoa; order Anthoathecata; family Hydractiniidae; genus Hydractinia; species Hydractinia echinata. Next base: position 356,086 of record JASGCC010000235.1, on the reverse strand, counting down.
ATGTAGAAGATGGTGAGATGTAGAAGAATGTTTTTTTTAGGTTATTCCAACGAATGATAGAAGGGAAGGTTTACAAGCATTCAAAGAAAAGAGAAAGCCAATATACAAAGGAGAGTGAATATATGAAAACCAACAGTTAGCAAAAGATGTAATTTATATTCATTTTTAACCTAGAATGTGTTTTATTACGCGTCAATTTATAGATTTTCTATTCTTGCACACATGCATTCATAAATTATAATAAATAATAAATGTTTCCTAAGAAAATCTACCAGTTGTTCTACATTTTGATATAATTAATTTTTGTGAAGCTACGTAAAGACGTAAAGACATCCAATACAATCTTATTTTAAATCTTCAAGAACATATATTTTGACTATAAAAACTTTTTCAATGAAACATGTAATTTAACTGGAGACATATGTGGAAAGATAACAATACATCGGAAAGGGTTTATGGAACAAGATCAATCTTCTGCTTTTTGTATTGTTTATGTTGTCTATTTGCCATCTTTAAAAATTGTTAGGCTGCTCCAAGCATTTGTAACTTAAGAGTCAAGGGCTGATCCAGGCCAATTTAGACATCGGTATACCGATTTTGGGAACATCTAATTTGGGCGCCCAAGTTAGAGACACGTAATTTAAAATGCTTGAGAGTTGCTTCATTTCTTATTTTCTGGATATTTTTAGAGTCTTCAACCACAGAGAAGATATATATATGTTCTTTAATAAAAAAGAAGACGGTGCATATGCCAAAGCCATCTATTTTTTTGCCCTAAAAAAAAATTTCATCTGCGGCGCTATCAACGCCCAAAATAAATTTCTGGATCAGCCCCCGAGAGTAGTTGTAATGGAGATATTCTTTTGATTAATTCGTTTTGTCGAATATGCATAATATAAGAATCTTTCGGAGGCAAAACTGTGTAAAATATACTTAAATAAAAAATGACATAAGCTTGTTGGTAAATTGTAGTAAACAGAAAGCTAAGGTAAAAACTTATCTAACATTCTTGCTGCTGTCGGCTTAATTTAAAAGGTTTACAACAACCTAACAATTTTGAAAGAGCCACATATGATATCTTTTTGAATCTATATCACAAAGAATGGTTTTAAGGATGTGTGCTACTAACTATCTGGGAAATTAAAGCTCACATAATTAAAAAAAGCATTTGTTGAAATAATTGAATTCTTTACCATTTTAAAGATACGCAAAATTAAAGGGTTAAAAAGGCATAATTGTCGTAAATTTTAATGCATCATATAATTTTGTTTTTGATTTTTTGTTGATTCCACTTTCTTTATGTAGATTCCAAAAACAAGGTAAAAAAAATTTCTTGTATTTTGTTTAATTTCAAATTGCACAGTTGTAAAAAATAATATGGAATAATAAATGAGCCAAGCATTTAGCCAACGTGGAAGAGGATGGGGTAGAGGTTGGCGTGGAAAGCAAAACAATTATAAGAAATATGGTGGATACAATCGTGGATACAACAAGAAACCGTACACTGGTAGTTAAAATTTTATTTTGAATGTTAACCCTGTTGCAAATGATACAATCTAAAAGAAAATCCAATTCATGTTTAGGTGTTTTCTTTTGTAAGATCAAATATTTATAGTTAGTCCCATTTGCTTTTCTTACAGCAAGAAACATACGTGATTGTTTCACTTAAAAAAATTAGCCTACCACGCCACCTCTATAATGACTCGGTATATGACTTTCGTAGCGTCACAGCCTTCTGCAACACAAAGGAAAAACAAATGTGTCTACTCCACACCTTACAGTACTTGGGCAGACTATCTGAAAGATGATGGTAAGTTACTTTGTGTAACCTTTACAGCAGTGTATTAATCTGTTTAAATATTTAATGTTTACTGGTTATTTATGCAACAACTACAAATATTGCAAACGTTTACTTTAAGAAGAAGCCTTCGGTTTTGATCTCAGAATCTGTTAAAACACTGTTTACAATTAGGCAAATTTTAGAGGTTTTACAATTTAGAGGTGTAGTAATGGATCTAATTTTTTTTGGTGATATACTTTATTTTAACTTTTTGATACGTTGATATCATTTTTAATTATTTGGAAGTACTTTTACTTTTGACATTTACAAGGTTGCTTGAGAACCTGGAAAGATTTCACTTTTTTTAAAAAGTCAGTAAACCTGAAAAAGTAAAAAAAAAATGTTAAAAATATAGGTCGGGGAAAGTCTTGGGTCCTTCATTTGTGATGCCAGCAATTGGGTTTCTTTGACATGAACAAATATATCATGTATATAACTCAATATTTTTAATCCGAAGCCGGCACTGTGTTTTTTTTTCAATATTTTTTTACTGTTTCTTAAAACAATAGTACCAGAATAAATTTTTAGAATAGTTAGGGAATTTTCCTGAGTAGTCAGGGAAAAAGGAAGAAAACCAATCTGTGACAAAACTGTATTATATTTCATCGTGATTGTTTTCTGTTTTTCAGCATATGTGCCTACATCAGATTTAGCAAAAACAGCAGACATATTGTATCAATACTTCCTTTTCAATCTGAACCAATTCAATAGAGTAAGTTAAATTGTGATGATGCATGGATGTTTCTGTTGACAATTGTAAAGGTCTGAGTTTGAGAAAACTCACTGTTGAGCGTATTCTTAAACAGTAGTTTTTTATTTGTCGTACATGAGTGTGAAACATGAGTTTGAGAAAAAGAAACATTAAGAAACTTGACAAAAACATTTAAGAAACATTTTTTAGCCTCATAGTAGGAAACAAAGCAAGAAAGTCTTAAGTACCCCAAAAGGACAAATCTATACCTTCAACGAGATTATCAAACATGATAATGGATGAGATTATCATAAAAACAGAATAAAGAGAAAGAAACCTTTTGAAAGGAAAAAACAACAAAAGAATAACATACACATAGTATAATAAACACGAGTTTAAGAAACATGAGGCTCAAAATGCATAAAAAATTAAGAAACATTTAAGAAACATTTCAGACTCAAATGGATGGTTTTTAAGAAATATTGAGTCTGCCTTTCAATACTAGTTTCTGAAAAAGACGTGTGTATAAAGAATGTCTTGAAATCTGTTAAATTGACTCTGAAAAACTTAGACTTGGAGTTTGACTAGATTAGGTGAGCTATGCAGTGTATACTCAAATATGTAAACATAGTTTGTTTTCTGGTTTAGGAAGATATTGAAGAAAAAGAAGAAGTATATATTGATTTCCAAACTTTGGTCAGCGATCCAGGTTTACTGAAGTTTATATGTCATCTTTGTGTGTTTATTTCTCATTTTATTATCTGGCTGAAGGCATTTTACACAAAAAGTTCGTCGTGTTTTAATTTTCAGACCTGCTGAAAGCCCTGCCATCATTGCCAAACAACATAATTGATGAACCTGAAAAAATGCTGGCACTTATGGGAACTACTTTGCATCAGGTATACGTGACTGTTTTATTTTATTATTTTTTGTTATTAAATGAACAGATTTGTAACAGCACAACAACATTCTGCTGAGTGAAATGCATCTACTATTTTTGCCATCTCTGTCCCACTCTCATGCAGTTATGGTTGCGTGGACTGTTATGTTATTACCTATGTTTAGGCTTTAATGGTCCATCAACATTTCCTCTGTATAGTTAAGCTTTCTGTTTAGTCTGTGTAATGGTCCATAAAATACATCAGTGTAAAGTCAGCATAAGTTCCCTGTTCTGTTATTTCTGTTTATAGGATTTTTTAAATCTGTTTTTAAAGAAATGTCAAAAAGCTATGCGCTAATACGCTATGCATAGTTTTGTTTCAGGCATTTCTTAATGACCAAGCTGATGGAAATTCCAATCTTGTATTTGATGCCAGATATATCAATGTTCGACTTTTAAATCATGAACCCATTACAGCTTTGAAAAACTTGAAAGCTAGCTATTTTTGTAAGTAGCATTTTGCTTGTATGTGTACGTAACCAGTGGGGAATGGTTATCTGATTATTATTGTGATAATTTTTAACATGTTTGGTGATATTCATAAAGCCAATGAAATATTACTGAACTTTTAGTGGAAACGTGAGACGTTTTTTTTTACTACTCAGTACTAAGTCTGGTACAAGAAAGTTGTTGTTGATGCGTATTGAAACGACTTAAAGTATTGAAAGCAGTTAAACAACAGAACTTTCTCGATAGAAAGTACATGTTGTTTCTAATTTTCGCAGCTAGCATCCTGTGTAAATTTAAAGGGAACTATATATATTTATTAACTGTAAACTTTCTTTATAACATTAACGAAACCTAGTGATTTCAGTATTCTATTTATTTATGACGTATTATTCTGTTGCTTATAACTATAAGCAACAGAGATTTCTCGAAGGAAACTTATTGTTCTTTATGTTCGCGGCTAGTGCCCTGTAAATGTTTAAAGAGAACTACAGTTGAACTCATGTAATTCGACTCTTCAGGGGGTCTCACGATTTGGTCGAATTACATGAGTTGTCGAATTAAAGGAGTTTTGTTGTAAGGGTTTCATTCTGAAGGGGCCGAAGAATTTGGTCGATTTACATGATTTGTCGATTTATGGGAGGTCGATTTACATGAGTTCAACTGTATATTTGTTATATTGCCAATTGCACTTTTTATTTAAAATATCGAGGCCTATTGTTGTAAATATTTGATTTAGTTTTAGACGTTTTATTTATTTGGTTGCTCCTTGTGTTTATCACGTGTGCACTTCGAATTACTGTGCTGATGAACTGAATAGGCATTCCTATTTTCTTTAAAGAACTTTCTTTTAACACTCAATAGGTAAGCTTGTGTCTATCAGAGGAACAGTGGTTAGAGTGAGTAATGTAAAACCACTAGTAACAAGGTTAGCATTTTCATGTAACAGCTGTGGAGAAGAACAGGTAAATGTTAAATTTTGCAGTTTCTTTAGCGAGATTAATTAATGCCATATTAATTTTCATCAATTCAATTTTAGTCTTTAAAAGTACTAGGCACTATTCACGAAAATAAATCTCAGCAAAATATTTGCGAAAACGTCCATAAAATTATATTTTTTTTAAATTAGTTAACCATGTATTATTATTTTGTACTACTACGTATATACAACTATTTGTCTTTATGTATTTCCCTAGGACGTTTTTTACCCACCTCAACCCAATGTATATGTCACCGGAAAAATTATGTTAACTCTGGATAAAATATAATTTTATGATTATGATGACATTTAGGTTATGAGGTTGAAAGAAGGAAAATATGCTGTTCCGACTAAGGTAAGTCATTATAATTACTATCTCGCCTACGAGGATAGTATTGGTTTCCAACTCGTAACTGGCTAACGATGTCCCAAATGGTCAATTGCAACGTCACAGATTTAAACTTCGTACCTAAACTCTCTAAGTACTTAGAAGTCATCTAAATGACGTTTCAGACCAAAATTGGTATTTGTTTTCGACAAAATTTGGCACAGTTAACAAAAAAAGTATGCTGAACATAATGGTGACATCATAATTTTGATTTTTGTGACCTAAATGTCATTTTAGGCCAAAATTGGTCCAAAAATTAAAACTACTCTATTTTCGACCGAATTTGGCACAGTTAACAAATAAAGTATGCTGAACATAATGGTGACATCATAATTTTGATTTTTGTCACCTAAATGTCATTTTAGGCCAAAGTTGGTCCGAAAATTAAAACTACTTCATTTTCGTCCAAATTTGGCACAGTTAACAAATAAAGTATGCTGAACATAATGGTGACATCAAAATTTTGATTTTTTGTCACCTAAATGTCATTTTAGGCCAAAATTGGTCCAAAAATTAAAACCACTTCATTTTCGACCAAATTTGGCACAGTTAACAAATAAAGTATGCTGAACATTATAGTGACATCAAAATTTGGATTTTTTGTCACCTAAATGTCATTTTAGGCCAAAATTGGTCCGAAAATTAAAACTACTTCATTTTCGACAAAATTAGGCACAGTTAACAAATAAAGTATGCTGAGCATGATGGTGACATCAAAACTTTGATTTTTTGTCATCTAAATGTCATTTTAGGCCAAAATTAGCCCAAAAATTAAAACTACTTTATTTTCGACCAAATTTGGCTCAGTTAACAAGAAAAGTATGCTGAACATGATGGTGACATCAAAATTTGGATTTTTTGTCACCGAAATGTCATTTTAGGCCAAAGTTGGTCCGAAAATTAAAACTACTTTACTTTCGACAAAATTTGGCTCAGTTAATAAGAAAAGTATGCTGAATGTCATTTTAGGCCAAAATTAGCCCAAAAATTAAAACTACTTTATTTTCGACAACATTTGGCACAGTTAACAAAAAAAGTATGCTGAACATGATAGTGACATCAAAGTGTTAATTTTTTGTCACCTAAATGCCGTTTAAGACCATAAACGTTTCAATCGCGCGACTTTAACCATGCATGATAGGCTGTATTTTTTGTTAGCAGAAATTGTAGAATTGGGTCGCATTGTCGATGTTTCATAGTTGTGCATTTTTAATAGCGAGATAGTTTATGCAGCGCCTGCATCTTGTTTGAATTATAATAGGTTCTTAAATTTATCTTCAATGCCAGACATAATATTTTGGCAAAAGGCCGTTTTTAGCTAATGCTCGAAATGGCCCAACGTCGATACGCTAGCTACACTTTCCACAATGTCTGCATTGTGGAACAATCTGCTCCACGACCCGGATAGGTGCGAAAAATCCTGGAATCAGGGCGTGCTGACGTCAGCAGAAATTAGTACTCTGAAATTTTAAATCTAACCAAATAAATAAAAATCCTAAGTCCTATGTCCGCTGTAAACATTGACAAGTGAACTTTGACAAATTCTAAGTGTGTGTTACTTACATAGAAATAAATGCCTTTCTGAATTGCTTGTGGTTCCCAGCTTTGAAATTTCGCCAATATTTTTTTTCTGTTATGGTAGTCTCGTTGCACCTACTTACACAATTTAGTCTTTGTAATCTGTTTGTTCTATTGAGGTACATAAATGACTAAAATTATCTTATCCAAATATGTTTTTGAACTAAAAATCATTGATTTTTTTTTACCTTATTTGGGACGTTTTTTGTAGCTATAATTTCGGATGAGATAATGGACAGGTTTTAAGAATTTTCTTTGCTCGATCATCAACTTATACATGCATGTAAAAAGAGTCATTAGCCTAATGAGAAACATAAAAAAGCCACTCAGTTTCAACTGTTGATTCTGTTAAAAAAGCTTTGGGAACCATATCTCGATTATTAATGTGGTTATGAAGCATTCTTATGATTAACCTTTACTAAATATAGCGAAAAATAGAACTAATTTAATCGAATAGCGAAATATTTTTGGAAAAGCGTGCGAAATTAAAACCAAAAAAAATTCTAATAAATTTGTATGACTCTTTTGTTTTCTAGTGTGTTAATTCAGAATGTCGAGGTCGAGTATTCACACCACTACGAAGTTCACCACAAACGGAAACGATAGACTGGCAGAATATAAAGTGAGATTTGTGCTCTAACCGTATGCATGTTTAAAACACAATGTTATGGTTCCGTTTGCCAAATTCTAGTATGACCTTTTTGTACTAAAAAGATCATGTTCTTACTATTCAATGAGGGAAAGCTCTATTTTTACGACTAAAGTTAACCCTTACTTTTAGACTGCAAGAGATTATGTTAGATGACCAAAGGGAAGCCGGCCGGATACCAAGAACAGTTGAATGTGAGTTGACATGTGGTCTAGGTAAGTGGTGTATGCATGTTGCAAGCTTATTCTTATTCAGACTGGACTTAAAAGACGTATGTTCCTGTTTGAATATAATTCAGAGAAAGGTAACCAACTACATGACAGAACCACAAGATAGCTTCGAAGCACAAAAAGCATTGAATTTGTTATTAGTTGAATTTGTTATTAGTTGACGTTGACTTTCAACTAACAATTTGATATCCTTAAACGTTGTACAATCATTATAAATGTTGCTTTGTTTTTCACATACTAGTGGATAGTTCTGTACCAGGCGATATGGTGACTGTGACTGGTATTGTGAAGGTGACAGCAGCTGACGAAAGTAAGTTTTAAGGGTAGCATGTGAGTTAAACCTAAAAATGTATGGCGATTGATTTTTTAGACTTTGTTTTGTCAGAAAATTAGATCAGATGTTATTTTGGAATAACATTCATACTGATGATATTGAATCGTCCAGACAATTTGTATATTTCTCTAGAAAAAATGCACTTCTCAGGGACAACTTTAGGAAATGCAATTTTTTTTGTGTAGATTACAGTAATTCCATATACTGATATTACGGGTTCCTTGAGTTGATTCTCCCCTAAATTACGCATAATGACCAACATAAATGGATTACTTCTGTTCTAACACAACTTGACGATCGTATTCAATTTACTTCTAATTTTAGATACTACTCGAAGTAAAGACAAATCATTGTACCTTTTATTTATTCATGCTGTGTGTGTCCGTAACAACAAAGAAGTTCATTCAAAAGAGGAAGGAAAAGAAAATGGTTCCTTGGACTTTACCATTAAGGTGGACAGTGAATAAACGTTTGGAATCTCTGTATTTCGTGTCAATTAAAAATTACTTGCACGTAAAGATTTTTGCTTTGTTCAGGAACTATATGCTATTCAAGAAATTCAAGCATCTGATCATTTATTTCGATTAATTGTTGGTTCAATGTGTCCGACTATATATGGTCACGAGGTATAACGTAATTAGAATATTTATAATCAAATGTATTTTTAACTTTAGCTGCCTGGGTAGATGTTCCACAAGACTAAAAATACAATATGTTTTATGTGATTTATTTAATTACAGACTTTTTTTACTTTTGTAGCTTGTAAAAGCTGGTTTGATGTTGGCTTTGTTCGGTGGCTCGCAGAAATACATTGATGAAAAGGTACGCATTAGTTTGCGTCGCTACTAAAGTCTAAAAGCTATCCTTTAGCACCAATGCTCCACTACTTTTTTCAGAATTGCATTCCAGTGCGTGGTGATCCTCATGTGCTAATTGTCGGCGACCCTGGCTTGGGTAAAAGTCAGATGCTTCAAGCAGTAGCCAACATAGCACCGCGTGGTGTGTATGTGTGTGGGAACACTACTACAGCGTCAGGATTGACAGTCACTTTGTCAAAGGAAAGTGGAACTGGTGATTATGCATTGGAGGCAGGTGCCCTAGTGCTTGGTGATAGAGGTATATGTTGGTTGTTTGCTATGGTGTAGGAAGCTTCAAATATCATATTGAATAAAGTATCAGTTATTTCATGGAAAAAGTCTCATTCTTACCTTTGTCAAATAATGATCATGATTATTATTATTATTATTATTATTATTGTTGGAATTGTTTACCCATTGGTACTGCTATCAAGACGGGTCCTGCGAACGGGGTCCTAGCGCATTTAAAGCTCCCATTTAAGCTACGAAAATGGTGCAAGCACAGCAATCGCTCAATTAGACAACCTCCTAAGATATCAATCCTATTCTCATGCTAAATGCTAAGCAGAAAGGTTAGATTCACTCGGCCTGGGTTTGACCTCTCTCACTGGAAGCGAACGCTCTACCACTAACCTGCCAGTCGGTGATGGTCGTGTTTTTGAGATATGCAATTTTGTATTATTAGGTTGTTGCTGTATTGATGAATTTGATAAAATGGGAAATCAACACCAAGCTTTATTGGAAGCTATGGAGCAGCAAAGTATAAGTATAGCGAAAGCAGGTGTCGTGTGTAGGTAAGGCTTGTGAAAAGGAACTAGTTAATAGGATGTCGTCCATTTGATTAGGTTATTTGATTAAGTCGAAAAAGTGATTATTCAGAAATCATGTTACTTATGTGTTAAAGGACATTTTGCCTGTCACCAGCTGTCATATTATTGTTCAACTTTTTTTGTTATTAGTATGTCGTGCAAGGTTTTTTTATCTTTTATTCGCCACAAATTATTTTACAATGCACAATGCATAATATCAGCAGTTAAAGGGGCTAGCTACAAAACGGTTCAATAAGCTCAATCCCCACAATTTCCGAAGAATGACGTAGCCCCTTTAAGTATGTTTCATTATGCAAGTACTTCATGTGATTTACATGTGAAAGCCACACATACTTTATCCTTGTTATGAAATTATATTTTACACCTTGTGATAGAATTTACACCTTGCTTACGTTATCATCTTATTTACAGCTTACCTGCAAGAACTTCTATTCTGGCGGCAGCAAATCCAGTTGGTGGGCATTACAACCAAGCCAAGACTGTGTCTGAAAATCTCAAGATGAACAGTGCGCTGTTATCCAGATTCGATCTTGTTTTTATATTGCTGGACAAACCAGATGAAGAGATGGACGGTATATTATCAGAACATGTCATGGCTTTGCACTCAAACCGCAAAAGGTTGTTCGTTTTTTCTCGTGTTCATTTGCGCGTTCATTCGTTCGTCGCGTGTGTGTTCCTTGAATTGCAACAGAGTAATATCAATGTTTCACATGTTTTAAGATCTCGTGTCCAATCAGTGACGGTGCAACGCAATTCAACCAATGAGAATCAGTCTTTGGAACAATGGGAAAACGACAAGCCTCTGTGTGAACGGTTAAGAATTAATCGTAATGAAGAATTCGATGCGATACCGTGCCAATTGCTTCGTAAATATGTTCAATACGCGCGGAAATATGTCCACGTGAAGTTGACCACGGAAGCAGCGAGTATTTTGCAGGTAAGTGTGAATATTCCCCAGCGTCTACTTACTGCTTAGGAACATTTTTCTACCCAAAAAAACACAATCCTATAACGGCCACGATTTATTTGTATCTGTGTAAAAGTTTCCTTAATTTTTAAATTCAGTTTTTATTTTTCACTTTTTAGACTTCATGCTATATTTGTCATTATTGTTTTAAGATGAAAATGTTTTGTTATTTGTCGCATATTCTTTATTTATTTCCTTTTCGATTACGTGTTTTATTTACTTATTTTTCTCTATAATTTTATAGGAATTTTACTTAGACCTTCGAAAACGTCACCAGGGACCAAACTATACACCAATCACAACAAGACAATTGGAAGCGTTGATACGCTTGACTGAGGTAAGTCTGAGGGAGATTTAAAATCGCAGGAAATCATAGTCCATGATGATTTGCTAATGTCTACCAACGTTTTTGGGACTTTTGTACATGAGCGCACGTTCTAGGAGTTAAAAAAAGCATTTCTGAAAGCCTAACCATGTGCGCGTGCTCATTGTTCTCGAAACAAAATGAGAACATTACGTCGCACGATAAGTGTTTAATAGCTTTAAAACAGCAAGACACCAACTTTTTTCCCTATAGGCCCGAGCCAGATTAGAACTTCGCGAAAACGCAAATGCGCAAGATGCGAAAGATGTTATAGAAATCATGAAGAGTAGGTGGGTTTCTTGTTGTTGTTGTTGTTGTTGTTGTGGTTGTGGTTGTGGTTGTGGTTGTGGTTGTGGTTGTGGTTGTTGTTGTTGTTGATGATGTTGATGTTGATGTTGATGTTGATGTTGATGTTGATGTTGATGTTGATGTTGATGTTGATGTTGATGTTGATGTTGATGTTGATGTTGATGTTGATGTTGATGTTGATGTTGATGTTGATGTTGATGTTGATGTTGATGTTGATGTTGATGTTGATGTTGATGTTGATGTTGATGTTGATGTTGATGTTGATGTTGATGTTGATGTTGATGTTGATGTTGATGTTGATGTTGAGATGTTGATGTTGAGATGTTGATGTTGAGATGTTGATGTTGCTGTTGTTGTTGTTGCTGTTGTTGTTGTTACTGTTGTTGTTGTTACTGTTGTTGTTAATGCTGTTATTGTTATGGCTTTTATTGTTAATGATAATGTTTTTATTGTTATTGTTGTTGTTGTTAATGTTGTCACCGTCGTGTCGTTGTTGTTATTTTTGTCGATGTATTCTCCTTGTTGTCGATGTGATTGTTTGTTGTCGTCTACGTCGTGTCAATACTGTTAATAATGTTGACTGTTTTTGTTTTAGTTTGGTAGATACATTCAGCGATGAGAATGGTTTTCTTGATTTTTCCAGATCACAAAATGGGTCAGGAATGAGTAAGCGCGCACAGGTCAGTATCTTAGCGTTGCACTGTGTAACCCTACGATATATCGTGTGTTTTCATGTGAGTGATAAAACTGTTTTCAAACCTAGGAGTTGTAGATGACACCTATTTTCTTTAAAAAAGTATTTTTAAATGCTTTGTCCGAATAATATTTGTGTTTCAGACAAACGTTGTGTGTATGTATAGTAAGAATGCTACAAACTCCTATAAAATATATTGAGACAAGGTGGCAATTTTTGGAATTCGTCCCATTCCCCACAAATTAAGCGGCTAGCGTATTTTCAGCTCTACTTGCCCAACCTACTCATCTGAAGAAGTAGTATTCCGCTGTCTACCGGTTGCGGAGAATTCACCAGTAGATGCTTTTTGCTAACTTTGTGAAACGGTTGAAAACAAATTTACGGATAATTTGTTGATAAGCTAGTTAACGCTTATGAAATGTCTTTCTGGGTGTAAATTTGCAGTGTGTTTGTATGTGTTGATTTAATTTAGTGTAAGAGGTTCATCGCAGAATTAAATCGCATTTCCGAGAGAGAAAAAAACTCGCTCTTTAACGTGGACCAAATGTACCGCATTTCAAAGGTCAGAATTTTTTTGATCGTTCAGTGCAAACATCTTCACCCTTAACAGTCAAAACGTGATTATGAGATTGACTGAGTCTGTCTACCAGCCTACAAAATATATGCAGAACTAACAGGGAATCGATTGATTATCGATTCTATCAAAAAAGTTTTGTTTCATTCGGGCTGTCTTTTTATTATCGATGTAGTGAAATGCAGCGAAATTTGTTTTAGTGGGGCACTCCAGGGGACAAGAAAAACTGCCCCTGTTTAGCGAACATCTCACTAAATCAAACCTCAGCGAGCTTGCAATTCGGCAAAATATTCTACCTTTTCAGGGAAAACCAATTTGTTATGTTGTAAAAATGTGTCGCTTCTTGAGAAAGAACAGCTATAAATTCGCAAATTTGTCATGATAATTTCTTTTTTTATAGCTTTGGAACTAAATAAAGTTAAGTCCCAGCTAAGACGAGGTTCCTGCTGTAGAGTCATTTAATGTGCTATAGATTTTTCTAAGCATAATTTGTATGAGCCTAGTGAAGTCGAATAATGCTGAGTTTGGTTTTTTTTAAAGGCAATGGGGCAGTTTGTTAACTTTATTTTTTTTCTTCCATCATAGCAACTGAAACTACACGCAGATAATTTCGAAGACTTTATATCAACGCTGAATAATCAAAACTTTTTATTGAAGAAAGGACCAAGATTATACCAGCTTCAAACTGCCAGTTGTTTGTAGCCGTGCGGTTATGAATCGTCCAGAACTGAAAAGAACTTTGTGATAATTGAGAAGAACTTTCTAAAAATTGAGAAGAGATTTGTGAGAATTAAGAAGAACTTTGTGAGAGTTGAGAAAAACTTTGTGAGAGTCAAGGGAGAACTTTGTGAGAGTTAAAGAGAACTTTGTAACAATTGAGATGATCTTTTTGAGAATTGAAAAGAACTATGTGAGAATTGAGAAGAACTTTGTGAGAATTAAGATGAACTTTGTGAGAATTGAGATGAACTTTGTGAGAATTAAGAAGAACGGTTTATACTGTACACAAAATGCTTTTTGGGAAGCAAACGTTAAATTTATTGAGCACACGATTGTACATGGCTGTACATGTTTTAAATTGTAGTTTATATTTATACAAAAGTATTGTATATATCAGTTTTATTTTGTTGTCAACAAAAGCGTTACGCAACGTTTACTCTACACTATAGATATTTTCAATTGCCACAACTCATTAATCAGAAAAATTGATAAAAATAAGTTGGTAAATTCACAGGAAAGATTTTAAGGGTATAAAACAGGGATAAGACAGGTATATTTTCTTATAAAAAACACCCTTTAAAATTAAGAAACATCCAGGTTGAACTCAAGAATTATGATTTTTAAATAAAAAACACTCTTAAGAATTTTAATTTTCGGTCTATTTTGAACAACTGACTAGGTGGAAATATTGTAATTTTGACTTAGTGCCAATTTTGTAGGTAACAAAACATTTTTTACTTTTAGACCGATTTTGTCGAGTAGCGTTACGATAAGTAAGCATTGCAAAAAGGTGATTCTGTATTGTCGAATCTAAAATCAGGTCAGAAATGTTACAAATATGAGATGCCATCTTGCCATGTAGAAATGCATTTCATCCTAACAAAAAAACTGTTCGAGCTACCTAGCTTAAAGAAAGAGAAAAAAATGGTACTATATGTCAAATTTCTTTGTAGTCTTCAAGAGATACAGTCTGTTAAGTGCCGAAAATGGCCAAAAATTATTATACAATGCCATCGTTTTTCGTTAATAATTGAAAGAGAATAGAAAACAGTTTTGATTCGAAATCTTAATACTTCAAAAATGTGCTGATTAAGCAAAGATCTTTCAATTGTGGATGTATATAGGGTAAACTGTGCTGGACACGAACACTCAAATTTCTTCCACATAAACAATTCCACATGAAAGTTTTTTTAACGTAAAAACAAAAGGTTTAGCAAAAAATGTTAATCGAATTCGTGATTACAAAATACAAAACCATGGGAATACACCGTTTAATAAAAACTGTAATTAAAAGATTTTGAATTTTATATTTTCGCACCACTAAAGTTACTAGTTAGTATTTAGTTAAAAAATACATTTCTGGGAGGAAATTTTGATGGTGAAATTAAAAGCATATTGACGAGAACGCTGCCTAACATAACTTTAAGCATTTCTACCAAGCCACAGTTGCCATTAAAACTTCATAAATGACATTAAACCATAATTTTCAGCTTTAAATTAACAGTGCTTAGTTTTAATGGCGTTGAAGAACGAGACTGTTGCTATGTGTAAATAAACAAAGTTGTTTTCAACTATTAACGACGAGAATGACGAAATTGTAACAATTGTTGGTTATTACAACATCATCTAAGCCACAAAAGCATGCAGCTTTCACAAGTTCTTTTCTCGATTGAGGAAATTATAGCTATTATTGACTCATAAAATGATATTATGCCTCAAACCTCCTGATTTATTACTCATTACGGTCGAACCAGCAACTCTCAGCATAAAGGAACTTTTTATGATGCAATATCAAGCTCGACCCCAGCACCTTTTACCGTGGCGTCGAAAAGGTGATTTCGCTAGAACTATCAGAAAGCGCAGCGCCGTTGAGAAGCAAATAGTCCTAGGGACGAGGTTGATGCAATATAAATACAGCTCATTCTTCTAATTTGTCAAACTTTAATCAAGAGAAGATAGAAGAGCGGAGATGAAAGTCATTTTCGTGTTGGCTTTCTTATCAGCTGCTTATGCAGGTAACTTAATTTTCATGTCAATTATATTTCCAATAGATTTTTTTAATAGAATTTATGTTTTGGTAAGGAAAATAGATATTAGGCATGAGTTTCTTCTTTTTCCTGCCAATAGATATATTTATATTGTCCATTTTTTACAGAGCTGTTGATAAATATGTTATATAGTATGGACAGATCAGCAAACTTAATATAAAGATTCTCCAGTAACATTTCTTTGAGAGCAAAAGTTCAGCACAAAACATATCTCTAGGCAAAATGCTATATTGAAGAGAAGCTACCTTTTTATATATACTCCTCCTTGGCATACAGCAGGTGAAATAAGGCAAAATATAACTTGACGAAAATGTTCAAAATTATTTAAAAAAAAGTCACTGTATTTTGGGAAAAAGGTGATGACGTCTGCCAGAACTGGCGTCAGTATTAATTTTTAGATATCAACTCATTTTTTTCATTCTAGCTTTTCTGCCAAGTCATCGCATTTTCCTTTTTCTGAATTCTATGTGGGTGGTAAAGTTACTCCTCTAACCTAAAGACGAAACCCACATAACCTACACCTGCCAAAAAGACAATTAAACAGTATACATGATTTTTGTAAATTTAAATATTTATTTTAGTTCGAAGAAGATGTTCTCAATTTTGTACATATGAGTACAATCCTGTGTGTGGTACTGATGGTGTTACATACAGTAACCCATGTTTACTGCGCTATAAAGCATGTAGAAGCAACGGGGCTGTTAGATTGGCTTATAGAGGAAAATGCAGTAAGTGGTTTTTGGAACATTAAACTCGACAGCGTTTAGCTCAAGCTCGTTCCCAGGACCTGACAAAAAAGCTCTTGAAACGAGGTTGATTTTTGGCTAACATGCCATGCATTGTTTTCGCTTCATTTTACTTTGAGGAAAAAGCAACATAAAGAAGTTATGCGCAATGAAAATATTCCTACAAAGTCATTGGATTACACCAAACGTTTTAGTCTCAGCACTAACTGTGCAAACGGACTTCAAAAGATTTTAGGCTTTACAGTAAAATATACAATTCTCTTAAAGATTATTATAAATATTGTTACAACAAAATACTTAAGAATCCAAGGTTGTTCATGCACTTAAGAAATAGCATATGGTGTTATTCAAATTGTTGTTTTAGAAAAGAAATGTTCGGGAATTTGTACAAAAGAATATAACCCTATGTGTGGTACTGATGGAGTAACTTATGGTAACCCATGTATGTTACGTTACAAAACATGCAAAACAAATGGAGCTGTAAGACTTGCTCATAAAGGAAGATGCAGTAAGTATTGCTGCAGATACTTAACTTTGTGATTCTTTTTTCGTGGCAAGGACGTCATTAAAGTCTCTTTTTTTTAATTTCGCGAATGACATTTTATTTTAGGACCGAAATGTTCACCAATTTGTACTCTTGAATATAATCCTATGTGTGGTACTGATGGCGTGACCTATGGTAACCCTTGTTCACTACGCTACAAGACATGCAAAACAAATGGTGCTGTGAGGCTTGCTCATAAAGGAAGATGCAGTAAGTTTTACACTTGATATAAAAATCTTCTGTTTTGCTAAACAGATAAGCTGTGAGAATCAAAATATTATAGGGCCAAAATGTTCCAAAGCTTGCACGAGAGAATACAGACCAGTGTGTGGGACTGATGGAGTAACTTATGCCAATTCCTGCTTGTTGCGTTACAAGACTTGCAAAACAAATGGTGCTGTGAGGCTTGCTCATAAAGGAAGATGCAGTAAGTTTTACACTTGATATGAAAATCTTCTGTTTTGCTAAACAGATAAGCTGTGAGAATCAAAATATTATAGGGCCAAAATGTTCCAAAGCTTGCACGAGAGAATACAGACCAGTGTGTGGGACTGATGGAGTAACTTATGCCAATTCCTGCTTGTTGCGTTACAAGACTTGCAAAACAAATGGTGCTGTGAGGCTTGCTCATAAAGGAAGATGCAGTAAGTTTTATACTTGATATGAAAATCTTCTGTTTTGCTAAACAGATAAGCTGTGAGAATCAAAATATTATAGGGCCAAAATGTTCCAAAGCTTGCACGAGAGAATACAGACCAGTGTGTGGGACTGATGGAGTAACTTATGCCAATTCCTGCTTGTTGCGTTACAAGACTTGCAAAACAAATGGTGCTGTGAAGCTTGCGCATAAAGGAAGATGCAGTAAGTTATGTTGCGTACAATTGTTGGCGAATTTTAGGAAAGTACGCTCTTCATCTTTTTTGCTTAATGTCAGAAATTACACTTTACTTTAGAACCAAAATGTCCACAAGCTTGTCCTCTTAATTTTGATCCTGTTTGTGGTACCGATGGTGTTACCTACAGTAACGCATGCGCATTAGGTGTTAAGAGTTGCGAAACAAATGGTGCTGTCAAGTTTAGACACAAGGGAGCATGCAGTAAGTTTTTCATTCCTCATACCACCTACGCAGACATTCCTTTATTAAACTGAAATAAGTCCTTGTCTAATACAAAATTTATACATTCCCCATTGGCTGTTTTTCTGAATCAGTTTTTCAAATTATTTTCATTTAGATAAACACTGATGTTAAGAAGACTGCTTGTTTGCTATTGTAATCTTTTATCTTAAAAAATTAATCTTGGATAAGTCGTTATTATTCTTGTGACTCCGATAAAAAATAGACGCTGCAATTTCTTCTGATATATAACATAGCGGACAGAAGTTAATAATACCAGTAAAAAGTGGTTACCAAGTTAAACCTAAATACCTTCGATGATTGTTTCCACGACCTACGGATCTTTTTTTTGTCTAATTGGCTCTCCAAGACTAATCCAATATGAATTCCACTTACCCCATTGTCTCGTCTGGCCTAAAAAAACGCACCTGTATGTCTATAGACATTCTTTCCTAAGAAATTCGCAATTGTTACCAAACAATACACGAACGATGACTGTGTATTAACAGTAAAAAACCTTATAATTGGAAGAAAATTAATAATGTTTGTACCTTATCGGGGAAGAATTCATCGAATAGTATTATCGCCAGAAAAAAGTATGCAAAAATACAATTTTATTTTATTTTCATTTTGTTATTTTTCCGCGCGGTTTTGCACTTCCATAATACCCGTTATGTTTGTCTGTTTGTCTGCCAAAATCGGATCATGCCAAAGCGATTCATAACAAATGCAATATATTTCTCATTGACCTTGTTGCATCGGGTAAATCCCCGCGAATTTCTCATGTGCTAATGATCTATATGAATAAACTGTATGGAAGCCAAAGATGGTAGCCGTGAGTAGCGAGAATACCTATAGAATTCTACGGATTTAAGACTAGTCTTCTTTTGAAATGTATATATCAGGGTTCCCACACCTCCTCATAACTCCTCAAATCTTCTCAAATTCAAAAATTCTGCTCAATTCTACTCAAATGTCCTCAAATTTTTTTGAAATTTAGGTTTTCTTCTCAAATCTCCTCAAAAAAATTTTGCTTGTGGTTGCTGTGGCCTACTACAAACATTAATTTTTTTAGTTATCTTTTACAAGAAAATATTGAGATGCCAGTCTGTGTGTTCCTTCATTTTTACAAGTGCAAGTTTTTTTCCTCAAATCTCCTCAAAAATCTCCTCAAAATTCCTTAAATCTTCTCAAATTTTGTTTGAAAAAAGAGTGGGAACCCTGATGTATTTATAAGGAAAATGATCTTTGTCCTGAAGGTCTTGATCAGGAAAAAAGATAAACGAAAACAGCTCTCTTTCGATTCAGATGAAAGAACTATAAATTTGTCAAGGGACACAATGTGATCAGACTGAAGCAAGTGATCCCCAACTGCACTATTATGAAGTAGCAACCCTCTTAACAGTAAGGTCCAAGATGTTCCGAAGCCCTTATTTTTAGGTGAAGCATAGTCTTACCAATATAGGTGGCATTGCAGCAACAGCACGAGTACACACCATAAGGCAAAGGTTTGGGGAGTTTATCTTAAATGTAAACAAAGAACCTAATCGTACAGAAGATTTAAAAATAATTTGTAAATAGCAGCATGGAAGTGATTTACGAAATAATTTAAATAAAACGAGTTCTGGCTGTTGCAACAGAAATGTAATTTGAAAACCTCTCGTAATGGAAATGTAATTTTCTAGTATCCTCTCGTAACAAAAATGTAATTCATTCTGGTATTCTCCTTAGAAATGTAATTTTCTCGCATCCTTTGCTAAAATTAATGCAGGAATCTCTGATATGCGATAAGTTTTATTAGCGCGTATATTATATTAAGTACTAAATTTTGCAAATGATATAAAATTCGGTATTTTTCTCAACATTTGTATCCATAATTACAGACAGCGAAATTTAATTTTTTCTTTCCACTCTAGCACATTTATACTGTACATATATATTTATTTTGCATATAAATATTTAAGTAACCAAAACATCTGCTTCATTTATTCCATATTAAGTTTTTCACACCATGATAGAATTGGATTTACTTTTTCTTTTTATGTTCGTTTCTTCCTATTGTTTTCCTTTTAAATCCATTGTGGGTACATTACACCTTTGCTGAGCGTCTATCATAAACTCCATCACTGGTACTTATATTTCACCTGGGTCACATTCACGTGTTGGAACGAAAAAAAATGTAGTATCAAAATCATGTATCATTTTTTCATCATTCTTAAAGCTTGTTTTCTCTTCTTCTTTCTTTGATGTAATCAAAAAACAAGTTAATTTTTAACACTGTGAAGGAGAGCGAATGAGAGATGATGGGGACATATGTTTTCTCTGAATAAAAATTTCCTAGACCGGTTAAAATTTCCTATAAGAACGATATACTTGAAAGACGGCAGAGAGAATTTTTTAAAAGGTTTTCAGAGTTTAGGAAGAATTTTTTAGCACTGAAGGAAGACAATAAAAAACAGAAAATAAAATGGAGGAAGAATTAACATGTGGAAAATGTCGAGAACTTTTAAAGGATCCACTGAATTTACCTTGCTCACACAACGTATGTTATGTATGTGCCAAGGAGTGTACAATTAAAACTCTCAGTGCCGCATCAGGAAGCTTCCAAGAGTCGTCAAAGTTATCAGTTAGTCAAAATTTAAACGACCGCTCGGATTGTCATTCAGATGATAGTGGATACCTTGCAATGCATGAAATTCACGCATGCTTGCATCAACAATTGCAGGGTCCTATTTCATCCATTAAATGCCCAAAATGCTGTGTCAGTTTCATTTTGGACGATCGAGGCATAGACTGCCTTGCAAAGAATTTAATCTTGGAGAATCTCGTTGAAAAATACAAACCAAAGAATTCAGATATAGACTGCCAACTGTGCGAGCTGAATCCACCTACTAAAGCCACTGTGACGTGCGAGCAGTGCCGTGTATCTTACTGTGACGAATGTCTATCTATATGTCATCCAAAACGAGGCCCGCTAGCCTCGCATTCATTAGTAACGCCATCAAATTCAGAACAAAATTTAAAAACTAGAGGCGTTTTAAAATGCAGGGAGCACGAGGAAGAAAATATAAGCATGTATTGCGCACTTTGTAAAATGCCGGTTTGTTACTTGTGTTTTGAAGAGGGAAGACATTGCGGTCACGAGGCTAAAGCGTTAGGTACCATGTTCAAAGAGCAGAAGGTAAGTTATCGTACTTGATCAGAATTTGACGAACGTCATTGTAGTTTGTGGTTTTTTGAAGAAAAGTAATTTTCACGAACCTGTGAAGTAAACGCAAGTGATTTTGAGACAAAAAAAAAATTTGTACGATGACAAAAACTAAACTCTACTAATTTTACAATTATTCAAACCTTTTTATTGCAGCAATTAAGCACGTAAAGACTGATGTTTGCCTTAACGACGCATATAAGCTGTGTTCTTCTTCTTTTTCTTTGCATCTCCGGCTTGAAACTATAAACGTTTTTCGCCACCTGCTATACAGCAAATCTGCAGTATATTTAGACTTTGGCACGTAATGACACTATCCGCGCTTATTACGTCATTCGTTTCTCTTTATAAGATAAGTTTTTTTGCACATTGTATCGAAGAGAAAACATGAAACATGCGACTACCAGTCAAAAACTGTTGCCGCTAAAACGAGTAAAAAATTTAATATCCCGCGAATCAACCTCGATCCCAGGGCCTGTAGCGTTTTTTTTTTATCAAAAAACGCTACAGGCCCTGGGATCGAGGTTGCCCGCGAAATGTAAGTTGTTAAAAATAATTGCTTCTACCCGCTGTTTGGGATACCTGTATGACAATTAAAGCTGAAAGCAATGCACGAAAAATATGGTATACGTTGTCTTAGGTATAACCTGTCATTTTCTATCTATCTCAGCTATATTTCAGATGACAATAAAATATTTTAGGGAGAATTACAGAAAGGATTGGAAGTACTTAGCAGCAAAAATGAAAGTCTGAAAGATTTTATAAATGTATTAACCGTCCATGTTGAGAAAGTCCAGGTTTGTTTTGATTTGTACTTGTTGTCTTTTACTAGGGATACTGTGAATAAAACCTAATTAACGCCCGGTCTGTAGTAGAAACTTGTATTCAATCAATTCTCTTTAAAAAACTTAAAAATTTAATAAACGCCCAGTCTCTGATAAACGCCCATTTCTATTAAACGCCTCTTCTTTAGAGTTTTTCGCATTCAATAAATTTAATTCTGTTGAATTTATAATGAGAACATAAGTATATCAAAATATGGATAGTTTTGAATTTCTTAGTTTTAACCTTTTTATCGCCCTTCTCCAATAAACGCCCATTTAAAATCTCGAAAATTAAATAAACGGAGGTGTTAACAATTTTTTTCCATCAAAACAAATGGAAATACCAACTATTGTTGCATTCTTTTTACATTTGCTTGAGTAGATGCTGTTCTAGAAAACACCACATTGACAGACCTGCAGTGTAGCAATTATAAAAGATTTTCTTTCAACTTGCCCTTAAGCTTGATGTTTACCTGCCACTAACAAGCACTAACGAGCGTTAGTTATTGAGCAGTAGGCAGCACCTAGCCTTAGTGCGCGTTAAAGAGCACTTACGAGCGATAGTGAGCAATAGTGAGCAATAAGGAGCATTGCAAATGATTCTCACTTATTGAAAAAAAATTCAACGCTTGTGAGATATCGCTCCTTAGTGCTCGTTAGTGCTCTTTAGTGCCAGTTGAGAACCAAGCTTTAGCATGTCGCATGTAAAAGGGGTTAGACACAGATGACTCAGAGATTTTTATAAGGACTCCTTGGAAGAATAGTCA
Organism: Hydractinia echinata; assembly: GCA_030067915.1. NCBI lineage: Eukaryota > Metazoa > Cnidaria > Hydrozoa > Anthoathecata > Hydractiniidae > Hydractinia > Hydractinia echinata. The sequence goes on along the minus strand of JASGCC010000235.1, from coordinate 333,443 downwards.
TTTCTGCAGGGATGAATAATAAAGAACGCTGCTTATATCAATTACTTTTGGGAACGAAGACAATAAAGTAGCAAATGTTTTTCTGATTTAGGAAAATGGTGTCGATTTTGAATCACGCGTCGTAGCACAAATGGATGAAGTCATTCAGATGTTAAACAAAAGGAAAGCTCAACTATTATCATCTATAGCGAACAATGTTTCTACAAAGATGGAGCTTTTGACAGAGCAGAAAATTAATTGTTTGTCAAAACTTTCAACAACGGAAGGTTTAATCCAGTACGCAGATGAAGTTGCTAAAGAGAAAGACCCAGCTACCTTTTTGCTTATTTCAAGCTCGTTATGCTCCAGGTTCGTGTATTACACTTTTGAAGTTTTAAAAATCTGAAGCAACATTTGTTTTGTTTATAAGAAATAAGAAAAATTATATTAAGCTGCACAAATGACCATTTAGCACCATAGGATGTAGTATGACTTTATTAAACATAATTTAATTTGTTCGACTTCAAAAGTTAAGTAGAGCTATAATGGTGTAAACTATGCCTTGACTAACAATAAGATTTATAATACATAATTTGCATTTTTGTACAGCATCTAAACTTTTTTTCTAACCCTCTCGGTTAAGGCCCCTAGTTACCCAGGGAGGAGTTGCCACCAGGTTAAGTTTAACCCTATTCGGTCCGGGGGGGGGCGGCCCCTGACGGTTTCTTTTAAATAACTCCTTATTGCTTTGTTATATGGCTATGATACTTACTGAGTTTTAATATTTATCTATTAGACACCTGCATACTAAATTTTTAGGCTCCATACCTTTCAGAAGCTTTGATATTGGCCATTACTCGAAACTACCCCTAAAAATCTCTATGAAACCCTTATAATGGGGAAAATATAATAACTCCTGTTAGGATTATCCTTAGAACTTGAAACTTGCAACACAACTTTGTTTCATCAAGAAGAATCATTTTAAATAATTTGGACACGTGACTAATCCGATTTCCCGATTTTATCGGATTTTACCCGAAAATCGAAAAAAAAGGATTTTCGGTCAATTTTTGGCAATTTTTTATGCGATCCATGTAAAAACCGGAAGATATGTTAAATAACTTTTCTTTAGCTTTCAGAAACTTGAAACAGAATATAAACTTCGCTCTAGAACAAAAGTAATTAAATTTTAAGCAGATAGTGGCATTTTTAACAATTTTCAAGCTTCTGATGACGTCACAGAAAATGTGCCGAATCAAGCAAAAATTTATTGCCGCCATTTTGTTCCTTTTATGACGTACTATAAGTGTGCAAAGTTTGATTCAATTTGAACAATCCTATGAAAAGTTATTGAGGGGGGCGGATTCCGCCCCCCCCCCCCCGGTCATAGTATGTTCGAAAAACCCCGGACCGAATAGGGTTAAGTTTTAAAAGACGCTAAGATTCCCCAAAAACGCGGCTCATATAGTTACTTCATTTTTTGCTTAGAAGGTTATAAATGGAGGCTTAAAGGTAGGAATTCTTTACATAAAAATTAAAATTAAAATCACAAATGCTCTTAACTGGTAATAAACAAACTTTCCGCGAATCAATTTTATAATTTACGTAATGCCTTGAAGTAAAATATAAATACATTGACTCAAGTTTATTTAATATATACTGTGATTTAGGTTACAGTACAATGTTGAAACATGGATAGGAAAGCAAGGCTTGAACCCTGCAGTAACGTCAGATATGGAGCTGGCATTGTCAACAAAAGAAATTATGAACGCTTTGCAACAATGTGAATGTGTAAAAGCATTGCCTGAGGAGAAAATTGAAAGTACGTAAGCAATGTTAATGATTTTTTTGCCTAGATAATTCTAAAGCATACCAAATATTTTGTTTTCCGCTTAAACGATATCTCCATATCAGTGTAATTTGGCCCCTGTATTGAAATTGCGTTGTTATGATAGCAAAGGAAGTAATGTTTTTTCTTCATGGAAAATACAGCGAATATTTAATCTTGGCAAGGATACTTTTGATAGCACTTCTGGATAACCATCTCTTTAATAATACCCGTATTTTGTTTGTGTGTCCGCAAGAAAAGCGACGTGCAACAGGCACACGAAATATCGTGTAATTTAAAGACGGACGACCCCGTGGATTTTTCCACGGGTTAAAGACTAGTTTTCTCTTATATTATCTAAAACAAACACTACTGTAAATTCTCAACGATTTTCCTTTTCTCTTTACTTTCAAAGTACCTGGTACACCAAATATCATTGCCGACAACTGTTCCGTCACGAATAACACGTTAACATTAGAATGGCGTCTAAATAACGACACGTCACCGATTGACGGCTATACTATTGAAGTTGATGACGGAATGAACGGTGACTTTCAACAGGTTCATCAAACTGATGAGAACGTGTGTACACTGGGTGGTCTGCAATTTAGTTCTACCTACAGGGCAAGGGTGCAGGCTTTTAATTCTGCAGGTGAAGGCAAATATAGTGACGTCGTTTATCTTACAACGCCTAATGGTACGTTTATTTTCTCATTATTTAGCTTTAATCTAGTGGCTTTAAATTATCCATGTGTTTCCATGGGCATAGCGATATGTTATATTCATTTTTCTTGGTTTTATGTCATTATTCAGTGTAAGGAATGTCTTCTAGTATAAACCAACCCTTAAAGTAACTTCTTCCACTAACAGTTAAAAAAATAGAAAAAATAAATTCATACTAAGCCTTCATAGCGCTTGGAACTTAATATGGGAAACACATTCAATTAAAATTCGTACATTTTTCAGTTGCTGTATTCAAGTTTGATGCTGAAGCTTCTCATCCAGACATCTGTTTAAGTAATAAAAGCACAACTATGACTACATCAAGTTTCGAGAATCGAGTAGCGTTGGCAGATGTCGGTTTCAGTCGTGGACTACATTACTGGGAGGTGACTATCGATCGTTACGAAGGTAGGTTGGTGAAGGCCTAATTAGCATGCATCTTTACTGATTCATTGATGTCAGACGAGCAACAATGTATTAACCTTTTTTTTCTAGTAGACCAGTCCAAGAAACTAATAATTCTCCCCAACCTCGATGTCTTTATCAGAGCAACCGAGCATGTTTTTCATCAGCCATAATATTGATCATTATTTTTTTCTGTATGTAGGGAATATTGTTATTGATAAAGGTAGTAATAAAGTTAATTCAATCATGAAAACAGAGAATCAATCTTTTTTTGTTTACTCAATTCCATCTTTTTGTATATTTCAGGAAATCCCGATCCAGCAATAGGAGTTGCAATGGAGGATTGTATGAAAGATACCATCCTTGGTAAAGATGCTAAAGCATGGTCTGTTTACGTTGATAGCACAAGAAGTTGGTTCCAACACAACAATGCTCATTTGCATCGCTCGGAAGGAGGTAAGGTTGCCACAACAAATGTCTTAAATTTGCAACAACCTTAAAGAGAGAAATTTTCGCGCATAAAAAATTCGCGGATTTTGTATATATTCGTGTAATATTTTACTCTTCGCAAATACTTCGAAAAATTACAATTTGCAGAATTCAAAAGGTTTCTGACAATTTTTTGGTAACCAGGGTGACAACCTAAAATCTCCTAAATAAAGTAAAAAATAGAGCGCTTCCTAAAAAGGCTTGCAGAACCTAAAGATTAAACCAAATAAACAGTGTTTATCCTGAGAAAACCATGTTTTTTCAAGTAGTTATTTTTCATTATCACGTTTTGAGAATAGATTTTGTATGTTCTTATTAGTAATAGTTTGTTTTCTTCTAAATTTATATATGGCACTAAGTTATATATATATATATCCCACTGTAAAAATTTATGCTTATACTTATGTGTATGTAGAACTTTTTTTGTAATTTTGAAATAGTTGTATGTAATTTACAAACTGGTATATAAGAAATTTGAAGCACTAACAAATTGATCTGAGGGTAAACTTCGTACGTGTTTCATTTTCATATAATGAACGCAATGGGTTCGAAGTTGTTAACACATGTATTTCTTTAATATGTCAGGGCTTTTTGATAATACTGTCTTGTTTCAACTTTTCAGGTATCGAAAATGGCTCAACTATTGGTCTGCTGTTAGATTTGGAACGCTGTTTATTGACTTTCTTTTGCAACGAAGAAAAGCATGGTCCGATTGCTTTTCCTAGCCTGGAAGACGCTGACATTGTGTATCCTGCGTTTAGTCTAAACAGAAACGTTACCATGACGTTACACACGGGTCTGCATCCGCCTGACATTGAATGAATCACTCAAAGATTTCAAAGAATATAGGTTTTTTCAAAGTCCTTTCCAGGTCACTTCCTTTCTCGTCCGATATTAAAAATAAAAAAAGCCCTGGAAACAAGGTTTTGCATCAGCCCCTTTTATCCAATTTCGTTTTTTCACACATGGTATAAGTGAAGGTATAAATGACAGGGGTGAAATGTCTACTAGTTACTTAAAGAATTTATATCTGCCACAAAAATAATACATACTGCAGTTTCAGGTTGCATTTCCCATCTGCTAGAATTAGTGTTAGTATTGTAAATAAAATAATAGGATGCTTTAAAATAAAAAGCAAATTAATAGATTTGAAAAGGTCTCAATATTGTGGAGAACTTATTTTTTATTATGGAGTATTATTTATTACGGAATACTTTTATTTTTTTTAAATTGTTTGATTCCAATTAAATTATTTCTTGGGGATGGTAGATTTCTATATATACTATTATTTTTATCAAATATTCCTGTTAATAATAATTAAATTATTTATTTCAACTAATAAGTTTAAATTTAAATGTTTACCAAATAAATAGATAAAAAATGTGAGTTTTAAAGTTTATCGCGATAATTCACGATGCGTTGGGGAGATAAGGGCCTCAGTTTCACCTAAAGGTTTTGAAGTTCACGAGGACAGCAACATTTGAAGTTAGTAGGTTTTTAAAAAAAAAAAATGTTTTTAGAAACGAAATTTAATTTTTTTTAGCAATTTTTAATTTTTAATTTTCGCAGTTTTGTGTTTGCCAGTAGGGCTGTTATTTCGCAGTTACTGCAGGCGAGATAAGAATTTCAAACAAGAACAATTATTGTCAGAAAATTCTCCTCCTGAAATAATCTTATTTAAGGTGGCAGTAATCCTTTTTAAAATTTGAATTTTCTTAAACACATTAAGCTACTTTAAGGTTACCCCAAGACTATATATATAAATATATCTTTTATTGTTATAGCTACAATACTATTATCTTTCACCTAAAAATATTCACTTTAACAATTAATTTTTAAACTAGAACGTGAACGACGCCCACTAGGGGTGTTGTCGTTGGGCATACCATTTCAACATGGTTAACCCAAAGTTGAAAAAAATAAGCTAATGGAAAATGAAGAGCTAGTAAAAAGTTGAAGATCGTAAAAGTAGATTTTTATTTAGATATGTCAAAATCATTTTCGTGCGTGTTAAGGTTCATATTTTCAAGAAATAGTAAAGATAATTTATATACATAAAACTCTGAGAAAATAAATAATGTTGTTTGGGCAACTAAAAAAGAATTACAACCACCTCAATAGCAAAAATCTCGACTCTTAATTTTAAAACAGTTATTTGATCGTACGTTCGTTCTTACTTTTTGTCAAATTCGCAGTCATTTCCTTGCTTTCATTAAAAAGTGGACAAAACTAATGAAACAAAGGTAGTTTGCCCAAATTTGCCAGTGACATTCTATAGCACGCTAACACAACGAAATAATCCACGTTGGATCCACGAAGGTCGCGAAATTTGGGAGAAATGGCCGTGTTTACGTCGGCAACAATTAGCATGTTTCCACCGATTAAACAAAATAACCTAAGATCCGAAGTCTTAAGTTCGCTGTAAACATGGAAGTTCGATTGGATCTTGGACAAATTCAAAATGCGCGACTCTAATATAGAAACAACCAATATAATCACTTGTGGTGGCGAAATTCGAAATTAGCAATCCTGTTTCACTACATTTTGTCCTTGATTGTAGTCTTATTCTGGCACAATCCGACTCCCCTTTAGAACAGGTCCTACAAACGAGGTGCGGAATTGTATTAACCGAAAGAAGTACAGTTGAACTCATGTAATTCGAATTCTCAAGGGACCGAGAATTTTGTTCGAATTACATGAGTTTCGAACTAGATGAGTTTTCATATTTTTGACCTAATTCGATGAAAAAAGTCTTTCCCAGGTTTACTTTCGAACTATTTTTTGTATTTTCGAGTTAGAATAATGAAATACTAAATTCATAATTTTTCGAAAAAGTCTTTGATTGTTGATTGTTTCATTTTCTGCTCTCGTTTCTTGGAAATCTCTTCGGAGATCTTCTGAATCAATGGGATGACGTTCGATGATTCGAAAAGGGTCATCTTTTTGAGAGTCTCGATTGCGTCGTCAATCTCATTTTGCGATGGGGGTGGAATTGGTTCATCATCAGGACACTCTTTGCACTTTCGTCGTCTGAAGAGCCGTCATCGATGACTTCTACTTCCGGATTTTTATACATATCCACGATTTCTTTGACAGACAATGGGCGTGATTCATTAGTAACAACGTTGAAATCTATATCAATGAACGATTCGACATCCAGATCGTCAGGTGCAATGTCAGGTCTAATCTTTCGTAATCGGTCTAGATCTTGATTCAAATCTTCTACAACATTCGTTTCATCATTTTCGTCGTCTGAATCGCTCTTGTCACTTTCCGTATCTTTGAAAGGATCGTCATTCTCATCCATAGCACCATTCCTTGCAACCTCCGAGATTCCTGATTTTCGAAAGCAATTTACGATTGTTTCACTCGACACACTATCCCAAGCCGTCTTGAGCATTATCATGGCTTCAAGAATTGATGTTTTCGGTAGTTCAGCCTTCTTGTCTAACGCTCTCAAGATCCTTCGAATTACCAGTGATCGGTATTTTGCCTTCAAAGACCTGAACAAAAAAAATGAAAGTCTATTAGAATGAATTAAGATCCATTGTTTGAGATAGCTCTGGGGATTATAATTCGATAAATTGGAAACAATTGTTTTTTCTTCGAATCATTACATTTCTTTCCTTCTAAGAAAATAAAATTACATTCACAAGGGGCATGAATTCAACTCTCTCTTAAGAATGTCTAAGTATTTTTCTTCTCCTTCAAATGTAATCGTGCATGGTATTTGTAAGCCTTCTCCATCTCCTAGGTTGACTCTTTTTCCAGTGACAGAAATATTAGCAGCATTAGTTGATTTAGATCGTAAAAAGTAAAAGATTGTTTTCGCATATCGACCAGTTTTTCCTTTTTTTAAATGACCAATAACTTTGTCGTCTTTTGTCACAGCAACTGCATATTTATCTATTTCGTTCTCAGGTTCAGGACGCGTTTGTAAAGATTCACCAATAACTGGTGTCCATTCATTCATATAGGCGTGATACCCTTTAACCATTGACTCGCATTTGAATTGCCTTACTACGGACAATGGAATTTCATAACTCAAAGAAATCTTCTTCCCACAAACTTCAACAACTTCTGCAATATTAGTTCTTGCCATTTTACTTAAGTTTAGTATGCCAAAAAAATTTTTTGATTTTGTTTTGTTTTGGTAGAGAGTAATTGGAAGACATTCTAGTGTTACCAAACAAACTTTTTTCTTTGACAACACTGGAATGGCTTCAAAACAATGAATGGGAAATAAATATTTCCAAACAACAGAATAATGAGTAACTTTGAAGAAATTTTACCTGATAACTCCTTGATCCATAGGTTGGGTACAAGAAGTGGTGTTAGGTGGCAGGAATTGTAGATTTACAGCCTTTAACTCTGTGATGTTTGGGTGTGCGGGACAGTTGTCGACTATTAAAACAATCTTCCTTCCTTGTGACTCGAATTTACGATCTAATTCTCTAACCCATTCTTCAAATAATACTCCATCCATCCAGGATTTATTTTGCGAGCGATACCGACAGGGTAGATTTCTCACGTTTTTGAAACATCTGGGTTTCGCGGACTTTCCAATCACAAACATTGGAAGCCTTTCGCCCAAAGCATTGGATGCAGCCATTCCTGTTAGGCGCACTTTGCTGTGCTTTCCGCCGGAACAGCGTTTTCCTTTGAAGTGATAAGACTTTGATGGTAGCGCTTGGTAGAATAGGCCGAATTCATCGGCATTGAAGATGTCTTTTAATTCATATCTGGCCAATATAGTTGGTAGGGTAGTTTCTTCCCAAGGTGCTGTCATCTCACTTGTTACTTTTGCGGACTCCCCAGATACTTCTTTGAATTTATTTATTGTTCTTCCATGTTGACAAGGTGCTGCTTGGAACGGAGTACTTGATGGATGCGTCTTTATTGGACATACCATCCTCCAAGTCACGGAGAGCTTCATATTTTGTTTTTAAAGTGAGTTCTTTATGCTTTCTTTTCCCCATCTTGTCTTGATAAGAAATGGAAGCCAAAAGCAGTGGACGAGCTCCAATCGAATGTAAAAAAAAAAACATTCGATTGCAAATTATCGAGTTGGTAAGCTTCAAAAACTCAAAAAATTCGAAAATTCGAATTACATGATTAAAATTTCTTGATGGGACCGGAAAATCTGTTCGATTTACATGATTTTTCGAATTACATGGGTTCGAATTATAGGAGTTTTCTTGTAAGGTTTTCAAGGTAAATTCTGAGGGGACCACAGAATCTGTTCGAATTAAGTGAGTTTTCGAATTATAGGAGTTCGAATTACATGAGTTCAACTGTATACAAATATGTATTTTAGAATGTATCTCTGTGAAGAATAATATACACGTTACATCTTTATCAAGCTTTGCAACACTTCTAAAAAGTTTTAATGCTAGCTTTCATAAGCGTATATATATTGCCCACATATCTGATATCAATAATGGTTATTAGTTCTCAAGTCAATACATTTAGAAGTTATATACTATATTTTAAAACAAAGTTTTACGTGTTTGTGCAAAAATGTTAAAAATGCTGCGCATACGAGAGAAATTTTCTTTTTTGATTTTACTAATCTCTCTAATTTGAATTTAGACGGTGCCTTTGACATTGTTCGAATTAGAGGAATATTTGAATTACGGAGATTCGAGAGAGTCAACCGTAGGTCCAATATTAAAAAACACAAACTCATTGACATATTATACCTTGTTCATACTATTGTTTGAACATTTTTTTAATATTACCTGTCGATTTTAACACTTAAAAATATAGCAAAAGAATTAATTTTAAAATAATATTTAAATCTAAAAATGATAAGCATATTGCATATAATGCAGCAATATAAGTTAGCTAAAGAAGTTCTTGTGCAACTACTTTTTCCTAATGACGTCCAAGATAGCTTGTGTAGTTGGTCTATCAATAGGAAATGTGCTTCTATGTATCATGATAATCTCTCCATCACTGTTGATAATTACATCCCCACCAAGTTGATGTGGATCATCCCCATCATCCATTGGGAGGAGATTTCTTCCTGCACATAGTTGCTCTCCATACCATATTTGTGATTTGATGTCCCAAGTGTGTTTAACAGAGGGTGATAAGTGAAATGCTCCATACAGATTCCGTTCACTATCACACACTATAGGATATATACAATTTGTGTCTTTTACCCATCTTTTTGCTTGTTCCTAATAATTAAAATATTAAGCCTAGAGCACAGAAAAAAATGCATAGAAACTGTCACATAAAAAAAAAATAGGAAAATGAATTTGATAATTTTGTTTGCCGAAATACACAGATTCTAAGATATTTGTAAAAGTGATAAAAAGACGTCAACTAACCAACAGGTGTAAACAGGACAGAAGCTATTGGAAATTAATAATTTGGCATTCTCACATTTGAGAATTCTTGTCATTTTCAAGGACAGTGTTTATAAGATAATAATGAAAAATAGACATACACCATTTCCAAAAGTTACAAGCAGTACAGTACTTTGATGTGAATGCAGTTCATCATCTATGTTCTGTATCTGCTTAACATGATCTCGTCAGGGTAATCAAGCAAAATGACGTAAAAATATGATGATTAATGAACCAGCCTTTGGAAAATATGTCTTCAAGGGCACATTTCTAAAACAAACAAAAAAAATAATATATTAAATTTGACAGCTAAACAGGAGTAAACCTTGACCCACTGGCAATAGGTTCAACACAGACTGATGTTTCAGAAATTAGAAGTCTGCAGAATTCCAATCCCAGAAATTCCAAAACCAGAACATTGCCTTTCATGTGTAATGGTTGAATACAGTTGGGAAGGGTATTAAACTATTGACGTTGTTATGTAAAAGTGTAGCTAGCTAGCTAGCAGTATAGCTAGCTACCAATTTACAGATCATAATAACAAAAATAATAAAGAAAAAGTGGCAACCTTACATTTCCTCTATAGTCCTAACTGTTAAATTCTGTTGGAATTTTTCACCAACTTCTAATTTGTGTGGAGAACTTTCCCAATCTTTTTCTATCTTGAGTTGTTCATCAATGCTGTTCAAAAACGTATTAAATTCATTTTCCTTATCTAGCAGAGCGTCTAGTTTTTCCTCTACAGTATTATCATGGATCATCAGTTTTGTCCATAGCTTCTCAGCGTCTTTGCGATTTTTTACACCAATCGATTTAAAGAATCGATTATATGCTCCAATTAGGCGTCCCAAAACTTTAACATGACTACTGACAAAGTTTGAGGCAGACTCCAACACAAATGGCTTTGCCTCGTGTATAACGTCTGAAATTATCTTACATAATTCTTCAACAGCGGACAGTAATTCCTCTTTCATCATCAATTGTCTTTATTTTGTAGCTTGAATTAAAGAGATACAAATGGTGCGGTTCAATCTCTTGCACTGAAAATATCCCGTCTTTTTTGAGAGAAAACGAAAGTAAACAAAAGGGGGTTGCAGGTGCTTGCTAAAAGAATGTTTAGAAAAATGCGGAACGACTGCATGGGCAAAATAGATATGTTTTTTAAAATGCTATTAGAGCGCGTGTCTTCTTTGTCGTGGTATCCTTGTTATTCTTAAGGTCACAGATGAAATGGTCGTGATCAAATCGAGCTCAAGTGATGAATTGATTTGGGTTTATGTCTGTTAGCTTAGCTGAAAAGCCTTTAATGAGCTATCAATAAGCAAACGAAATATGTCTTAATTATTATTAGACCATTGACAAAATACCCCCCACCAAACTAATGACCATCAGCTTTTTTTTCCTTTAGACAACCCAACTCCATAAATAAACTTTAGAATTTCCCTTTTCAATCACGCTTTTAACATCTTGATGGCTTCATAGCTTTGTGACTTCACGGCTTCACGTATGTGTGGCTATGATAGGCGATTTATCTAACCTAATTCAGTTAGCTAGGCTCAACTAGAAACTAGGGATCCCGTGTTCAGGGACCTTAGTTCCATCATATTTGTGTACCGCAATCAAGTGATATAATATCAGTGCTATATTATACCAGTTTAAACCAGGCTTGGCTGACATAAATGTGTTCTAGTTTTCGTATTCTGAATATGGCTAGCACGTTACAATAAATAATCGACGTATAATTCACAAAACAACGAATTCCGCGTGGTCATAATGTTTATCAAGCTTAAAGGCGCGTAATCACCCTGTAGGCAACTTTTTTTGAGTTGCCTATTTTATTGTAAAAATTGAAAGATATACATGAGAAAACATTATCCTGAAAATTTTATTGAAAACTGACAACCAGAACATGTTCAAATGTTTCATAGAAATAGCAAACTCACCCCAATTTCTCTTCACCTACAGAACCGCCATTGCATTTCATTGCACGAATCATGCGATAATAAACGCATGGCAAAATCGATCACATGGTTGCTGGTTCATGCCATTACAGAAAAAATAATGAATGAGGGAGAGTATCCGTAGCTGTGTTTCCATCGTAATGCTTTTATAAATGTATCAACGAAGTTCCGAACATGATAAATCAGATAAATCAATCGAAGTTTCTGTGTTATTCTTTATTATTTAAACGTTTTAACTTACTGAAATCAGACTTCTTTGCAACACTGACCACTTCTTGTTGTTGTTTCTGAAGACAACTTCGCCTCGCTAAGCTGTCTTACTTTTTGATTATTTTCCTTTGTTCAAACAGTTAGTCGTTTCCTTATGGAGACAGTATCAGATCTAGACAATTAGAATACCTAAATTTTCAGAATTTCCCCTTTCATGCTCTAAATTTAATTATCTCCATAGTGCTTCAACTATCTTCAACTATCACAATGAGCATTCTCCCCTGTTGGGTTTTTTGACTTATAATATGCAATAATCCCGGTCATGCTAAGAAAAAAAGAAAGAGCGTGATAAGCATTAATTATCATAATTAATAACCATGAGGCAATGCTGTGATTTCTTCTTTCTGTTTTGTTTTGTCTGGTCTCCAAAAACAATGGCGAATGTGGAGAAAGTGATACGGATGTTTTTACACGCAGCCACTGTTTTAAACAGAACCAAAATTTCTTTCCACTTTTTGATGCCATGTTTTACAAAGAAAAACAAGCCAAAAAGAACAGCGTGAACGGAGCCTACTATAATGGCGATTTTGTCGAACTCCTTCTCAGTGCTCATTTAAAGATAAGGCCGTTTGTTTACCTACGAACACACAAACATATTGCGACGGCCCGCTTATTAGACGAGAATAAGAGATCAACAAGATCGTTAAATATGGCGGCTGGAAAACAACAACAATAAATTCAAGATATTGAAGTACCATTATTTCCATTTCTATTATACATATAGGTTTTATATCCTCAAATTTTCAGGAAAGTCTTAACTCCGTCTGAACTTTGAAATAAATATAAAAAATGTATATATATGTTAACTTTTTTCGATAAGGGTGATTACGCGCCTTTAATGCTTTGGTTGATTACTTTGAAGATATGTCAACAAAAGTAGATGTTAGTTCTGGTCAATCTGACCGTAAAACATCCGATTTGGTACAAGTTAAACATACAAAGATACTTTAGCTGACCTGAACTAAGCAAAAAATTATCTTTGAGGTAGCCAATTTGCCGACAAGCGCGAAAACCTTAAAATCCCTGGCCTGGTATCTTTTGGTTATAATGTTCGGAAAAGGAAACGAGGCTAGCAATTATTTTCAAAGAAAAATAACTTGGAAAGAAGGCTTTTCCCCAGCAAGGTTCCTATGTCAAATTTTCTCCCTATAAAGTTGTCTTTACAATGATCAAATAACATGGAAACGAGGCTATATAGTTTGTGTTAGAATCTCACTACACCATATACAATACACAGTCAAAGCTTTAGAACTATAAAAGATTGGTTGCATTATACATATGGCAACTATCCTTTATGAACCGCACAGATTGCCCATCCTTTTGTAAAAATGATCAACTCCACGCAGCGGCTCAGTTTTGCGTAAGCATCTGGTCTGCAAATATTATGTAAAATTTAAATATGGTGGAGCTTCATATGTAAACCAAAGGTAAAAGTAAAACTTCTCTTTAACAAATTATATAATTATGTATATATTAAACTTCAATGTGAATATTTCTTGTAAATTCTTCAAAACACGACCATACAAAGATTCACAAGCATAAATGCTTCCTCATGAAATCCTCAAAAAGCCAACTTATAATCTTATTAAATGTTTGGTATAAAATCAAAAAAATATTCAATGACCAGTAAAGCCACAAGTAAAAACAAACCGCTTTAATGAGCTTGAGAAAAAAGAGATTTATGTTATGTCAAAGATTTGGGTTCACTGGTTAAATTCTCACTAGACGTCATAGTGGAACACCAAAAAGAGCTACGCAAAAATCTTGATGTCTCTGTTAATGATTTGATTGAACCAGAAGCCGTTTGTGCCATTGCTACTAATTTTCCTTATTTTCCGGCATATAACCCGTGGGTTATATGTTGATTCTTACGACTGTTGGTGCGGGTTATAAATGTGGTGCGGGTTAATGATAGTTTTATTTTTTCTGTCATTTATTGTGAAATTTAAAGTTTATACATTTACTGGTGCAAGCAAGTCAAGGTTTCCTTTTTTTAGTGTGTTGTTTTTCGTTTATTTGTAGTACTAACAAACTTATAAAATTGCGCTGAATGAAACAAAGCAGACATTGTGCAACTCTGACAGTATATGTGGTGGTCTGTGAAGAAAGTAGGGTACACAAAAGATTATTATAACTGCATGCGCGATCCTATTCGTAGTAACCTTACTTTCACCTACGTGATTTAATTTTTTTACACAGTGAAATTGCTTTATATCTCTATTGCTTGTATTGCCAGTGCTCCTATAACGAGCTCTCTCTAAAACACAATTCTGGAGATCATTTTTTCTTTTGTGTTGAATGGAATTCTAATCTATTTATATCTTTGCAATCACATTGAGCATATGAAATGATTTGATTCTGGTAATAGAACAGTACAGCAGGTATCATTTTTAGGTGTTATTGATATGTATTTCACAACCTAGTGCCCAGGACTTCATTATTAATTCCTGTTAAAATATTAAAAAATGTTAAAATTAAATGTAAATATGATAATTTTCTTTTTTTATCTTCGCTACCTTCAAGCAACAGGTGACCATTGAAAATATGAAAAATAAATTAAAAATACGATTAATAAGACACCTGTAACTATCTCCTCCCCATTGCTGCAATTTATTATTTCATGCACACTGTGATTGCTGAGATATAAATGGATAACAAAGTTATATAAACATTAGAGAAGAATGTTCCGTACATCGCTGTTACAGACAATCCGTAATAATTATTATGTTGTTTATTATTATTTCGGCAATCGGAGACAAGGAAGTTAAGACTGAGAGAGTCACTAGTTCAGACACTCAATTCTCGTGTTTGGGGTTCACAAGTTTAAACGTCCCCCACTTGTCTCCATCATGAAAAAAAAATAATGACACAGAACTAAAAAACAAAGGAAAAAAAGCAACCACACGTACATGTTTAGAAAATGATTCAGGTAAGTAAAAATTTGCTGAATTTTTTTCTTAGCACTATGCGGTTTATTACAAAGGTGCGGGTAAGTAAAACTCACTGATTGAGATTTTATGTGGGTTAGACGAAGGTGCGAGCTATCTTATAGCATCTGGTTTGTAACTCCCTAAAAAAGCTGAGCTGTGGGTTATACGATGTGCAGGTTATATACTGGAAAATATGGTATATTTATAAATGGTTGATGTATTGTTTTGTTTCTGTTATTAAAAAATGAAAGAGTTTATTGTGAATTTTTCAATGTAACTACTTGTTAACATTTTTGCTACAAATATGTTAATTTTTACAGGATTCGTTGTGAACACAATCTCGAGGTAACAGACATTGCTCCACTTTTTAAATAAACCTGCAGATGAGTTATTTTATACAATTTGTGGTATTTTTATTGTAGCTTGTGTGTTGAATACAAGAAGAAGAACAACACACATACATATATTTCATACACAAATCATTTTTAGAATACAGAAATTTGTTTCTTAATTTCTCTGTTATGATATTAGATTCAAATTTCACTTGATAAGGTTTGTGCCAAAATCATATGATTCTCCATTTGCATAGAGTAGCTGTTGACCTCTTTTTAAAAAAATCAATTATACATATATGGCATATATACATTCCTTTGAAAGGAGGCCACAGTTTTTCAAAATATTTTGGTTAGTTCTTTGGTTTCAATTAATAGGGAACTAAAGGGCCATTGGTGCTACTGCAAACTTATTCTACAATAAGAACACCTATAAGGTTTAAATTTTTTTTTTTAAAGTTTTGTGCAGATTGAAAGAAAATAGAGTTGGCTTTTTGCATCATAATTTCAATTAAAAATGTATAAACAAAGATATCCAACCTTTGTATCCTCTTACTTCTTGAGACATTTTGGATGAATGCACCAAGAATTGGTGTAGTTGGTAGAAAAAAAATTGGTAAAATCTATTGGCCAGTACAAAGTATTATTAACAGTCACTTTTTACTCACTTTTATAACCAGTCAGGCTGCACAAGTGATAAAGCCATAGCCATAGTGCATCAAAGAAAAGTAGAGCATTGTCTGCCTTTCCAATAATTCAAGGCCCACAGTGTGCTGTCTCCCCCATTTCCTTCACATGATTGGGGTTAACCCAGGGTTATATAGTAACATTTACTCATATACTCTGCTAGGGGAATCAAACTCTTGTTTCTGCACAAAATGCGAGGGTTTTACCCATAAGTTAATGGTGAACATGACCTTTAACAACTTTTTTAATTAATGCACTTTACCTAGTTAGAAATGGTATTCTTATAATTGCTTGTGGTTGCAGTCTTTGGAATATTCCCCTAATTATTATGTCCAGGGCTGTATTTTTTACGTAATAATAAAATAAAATAAACTAACAGTGGTCAAATTATTTGTTACTGTAAAATTATTTTTAACCAAACTTATTTTTATTTAAAATGGTGGCTGCGAATTGCATGTGTGGCTGCCGACGATCTTCATTGCAAAGTCTCTGGAAAGGCTGTTAGCCAATCTGGGTATACAAATCTGAAAATTTCCTTCCAGCACCAACTGCTGGTGGCGCCTCCAGGAGACTCTCCAAACTCAATCTGATAGTAAAAATGACTGCACCTTTAAATCCTGGAATAATCTCTTCATGGAACAATAGTCACTGATTATCTCAAGTATACATTTTTTATGAGAAATCGAAGAAAGAAGTTTAATCCTTACTTAAAAAATTTTTTTCAGAAATTTTTTGTGAGGACTTATTTTTACAAATTATTAAATTCGTAATTTTCTAGGATTAATTTTGCGAATTACACATTTTAAGATATTTTGAGTCTCCCCAAATTAGAAAGAAACATGAAATTCAATCAACACGTAAATTAATTCTGTTAAGGTATTTAATGTCTGGCAAAAAAAATTATATATCTTGATTGTATACATAATCAAAGATGCTGTTTAAAATAACAATTAAAATAACGTTAGAATGTCACAACAACAGTAACCACAATACAGCTAATTAAATTAGGAGAACAGACAAAAATTGCTTGCTCAAATGACAGATTACATACATATTCAATATATAGATTGTATAAACATGTGTCGAAATATTTGTGTGTAAATGAAAAATTTCTTTCTTTTTAAAGATCATAATAAAATGCCTCCAAAAAACAAGGAGAAGAAAAAACGAAAGAAAAGTGCAAAGAGCGATGGTCCCTCACTGGAGGAGAAGTATCAACAAACATTACAAAAAATTGACTCTTTGCAAGACCATTTGACAATGCGAAATGAAATTGCAAGAAGATCTCAAGCAACATCCCATGACTTACGAGAAAAGATAAAGGAAGCTAGTGACTGTATTGAAGAAGAAAAGAAAAACAAATTAGACATCTCGTCTGACCTAATCCGTCAATACAAAAGCATGCAAGCAGAACTCACCAATAAAATTCGTTCACTTGAATCAAATCTGGAAAATGTAAAGGAAAAATTGTTGAAAACTCAAAATGAACTAAAAGTAGAAAAAGAGGAGAAGTTAAAGATTATTAAAGAGAAGGATGATATTATTGCTGAATTAGAGTACAAAATTGAGCATATGGAGTCTGCGTATGAAAATGTTTTGCATGATGCATTTGATATGCTGACTGAAAGGTTTGACAGTGCTAGACTTGCCTGGAAAGCTGAAGCAACAGAAATACAGCGTAAAAACAAAACTCTATTACTTGAGTTTGGATTAAAACCTTTATATATATAATGAACTAATGCATGTAGCTATTGCTGAATTAAAGTGATTGGTATGGCATGTGAATCATGTAGTGTGTAGTCATTTGGCGTTAATTAAAGTATATACAATACATATGTAATCTGTATGATTTTATGGATAGAGACTGGCAAAATTATTTTCATAAATAACTTATATGCTGTACGTTTAGAACTTGTTTGTGTAACACATTTGACATCAGATTTGTGTATATAATGTTCACGTACTGTACATTTCAAATAATTTTGGTGTATATATATAGAACTAATAGAACTAATATATATAATAGAAGTAATTACACTATGCTAATTACACTGAACTAATTACCTTACTGCATTATTACTGTGGTTGAACAACCTATAAAATAATCCTAATATATTATGTCTGATCTAACAACCCTAATAATACACTTTTCCTGAATTATATGTTTTATAATTTTATAATTTTATAATTTTGGTGTTTTGACTTTAAGATCATATTCAGCATTATTGAATGCTGAATAACGATATATACAAAGAAACTTCTTTCAAAATTCTGCCTTGTGGTAACAAAGAAAGTACAAGAACAATAGTCACTGATTATCTCAAGTATATATTTTTATAAGAAATGGAAGAGAAAGTTCAATCCTGGCTTAAAAAAAATATTTCAGAAATTTATGTGAGGACTTATTTTCACAAATTACCAAATCCGTAATTTTTAACTAGGATTAATTTGGCGCATTGCACATTTTGAAATATTTCGCGTAGAGTTTCTCCGAATTAGAAAGAAACGTGAAATTTAATCAACACGTAAATTAATCTTGTTAAAATATTATAATAATGCCTGGAAAATTTTTAATATATTTTGATTGTATAAATAAATAAAAAATATCACGGAGGCTTGCATAATGTTTAAAATAACTTTAGGATATCACAACAACGGTACCCACAATAAAGCAAATTTCTTGATGAAATTAGGAAAACTAAGACAAAAATTGCTTGCTCAAATGACAGATTACATACATATTCAATATAGATTGCATAAATTATGTCGAAATATTTGTATCTAAATGTAAAATTTCTTTCTTTTTAAAGATCATAATAAAATGCCTCCAAAAATCAAGGAGAAGAAAAAACGAAAGAAAAGTGCAAAGAGCGATGGTCCCTCGCTGGAGGAGAAGTATCAACAAACATTACAAAAAATTGACTCTTTGCAAGACCATTTGACAATGCGAAATGAAATTGCAAGAAGATCTCAAGCAACATCCCATGACTTACGAGAAAAGATAAAGGAAGCTAGTGACTGTATTGAAGAAGAAAAGAAAAACAAATTAGACATCTCGTTTGACCTAATCCGTCAATACAAAAGCATGCAAGCAGAACTCACCAATAAAATTTATTCACTTGAATCAAATCTGGAAAATGTGAAGAAAAAATTGTTGAAAACTCAAAATGAACTAAAAGCAGAGAAAGAGGAGAAGTTAAGGATTATTAAAGAGAAGGATGATATTATTGCTGAATTAGAGTACAAAATTGAGCATATGGAGTCTGCGTATGAAAATGTTTTGCATGATGCATTTGATATGTTCACTGAACGGTTTGACAGTGCTAGACTTGCCTGGAAAGCTGAAGCAACAGAAATACAGCGTAAAAACAAAGATTTATTACTTGAGTTTGGATTAAACCCTTTACTTATATGATTAAGAACTGATGAATGTAGCTATATTGCTGGATGAAAAGGTTTGATATGGCATGTCAATCATATGGTTATAATCTGTATGGTTTTATGAATAGCGACTGGAAAAATTATTTTCATAAATAACTTGCATGTTGTACCTTAAGAACTTGTTTGTTTAACATTAATATCAGATTTGTGTATATGTTCACGTACTGTACATTTAAAATAATTTTGATGTATATAAAAGTAATTCCAACCTTATGCATTATGACTGTTTTTGAGCAACCTATAAAATAATCCTAATATATTTATGCCTGATCTGACAAACCCTAATAATTTGAAAAAATGTTAATTAATTAACAAATTTGTTATGTGCTATTATGTGTTTGTTTAATTCTTTTGTAAATTGTAAATTCAAGAAATGGTTGTACAAATAGGTGTAGCATTTTTTGCAGCACTGTATCTGTTAACCTGGTTTTGTAAAGTGGAGGGACAAGAGAAAATATCTGTTCCATCATATGCGTTTTATATTTTTTGTGTGATTTAGTTTTTATTCTTATAATGTTGTTTTTTTAAAAAGCAGTTTCTTTTATTTTTTTTTTAAAAAAGCCTACTCCGTATAATTTGCTCACATATTAATTTTTTACGCATCAAAAAAAAAATCTATTTTGCCAGTATTAATTTTTACGCAATAGCAATGTGTATTTCACTCATTAATTTCCCAAGTTTATATATTTCTCCTAATAATATTATTTTTTTTTAATTTTAAACACACGAAAATTAGTACAAAATAAGTTGCAAACGATTCTTTTATTGTTAATATACCCAATTTCCGTCCAAAAATTTTGCCATTAGACAATAATGCAACAAGAGAATTTACAATGCGATAAAGAAGTTGACTTTAGAAGATTTAAAGTTAAAGAGGTTTGTCATTGTTGCTTTTACTGTATAGCGTTTGAAAACCACTTTGATATGGTATACAAATTTTATTAACTGTTCTGATTATCTGTATAGGCTCCTGCTGATGCTTATTACATACCAAATTTCATAACAACAGCAGAAGAAGATGAATTATGGCACCAGGTAAAAATGTTTAAGCTTATATGTTTAAGATTCTTTATATTATGTTATCGTAGCAGGTTTCAGCACTAAACAATACCTTCTTAAGGGAAGAATTTTTTGCGATTGAGAGGACTAAAATTAAAGTGGACTGTTTGATTGTTTTTTTGCAAACTAATTTTTGTAATTTTTGGTAATAAAAAAATGTAGTTTGTTTGCAGTTGGAATGTTTATGAAAATCCTAATTTTGCATTTCTAATATTTTTTAAAGAAACCCATACTATCAAAATTAATATCAAGTAGAATACATCCTTTTGTAATTTTTTGATATTAAGAAATGTAGATTGTTTGCAGTTGGAACGTTTATGAAAATCCTAATTTTGCATTTCTAATATTTTTTAAAGAAACACGTTACTATCAAAATTTAATATCAAGTAGAATACATCCTTTTGTAATTTTTTGATAATAAAAAAATGTAGATTGTTTGCAGTTGGAACGTTTATGAAAATCCTAATTTTGCATTTCTAATATTTTTTAAAGAAACACATTACTATCAAAATTAATATCAAGTAGAATAGATCCTTTTGTAATTTTTTGACAATAAAAAAATGTAGATTGTTTGCAGTTGGAACGTTTATGAAAATCCTAATTTTGCATTTCTAATATTTTTTAAAGAAACCCATACTATCAAAATTAATATCAAGTAGAATACATCCTTTTGTAATTTTTTGATATTAAAAAATGTAGATTGTTTGCAGTTGGAACGTTTATGAAAATCCTAATTTTGCATTTCTAATATTTTTTAAAGAAACACATACTATCAAAATTTAATATCAAGTAGAATACATCCTTTTGTAATTTTTTGATATTAAAAAAATGTAGATTGTTTGCGGTTAGAACGTTTATGAAAATCCTAATTTTGCATTTCTAATATTTTTTAAAGAAACACATTACTATCAAAATTAATATCAAGTAGAATGCATCATTTTGTAATTGTCTTTATTATTTTTAAGTTGATTTTATCAAATTAGACTAAACAGCCCAAGTAACAACTTTCTTTCACGAAATTGTCCTATTTGTTCCCATCTCTTATTTGACGTCAAATTTATTTTACCAACCCTGCCAAAATTCTTAAAGCTTACCTACCATGATAAAACAAGGTAGTTTCGTATGAAAGAGCTTGAAATGTTGTCTAGGAATTTTTGACTTAGACTTTTGACTTGCTAATTAGTGCATGTATTTGATATAAATGAGGTGCTGTGTTAAGGGTTTGTTAAGGTGTGTGGTTACGTAAAAAATATATTTTAACCTATGCAAATTGGTATTTTAAACATATTTACATGAATACTGAAATATTTAGTTATCGTGATTATCGCTCATGGCAGCGATTATTTCTAAGCATCTAACTTATGATGTCATAATTTCGCATAACGAGCCAAACTTTTAAGACCAATATCCAACCAACTCTTGTTTTTCCAATTTAAAAAAGGTAGATTGAGTAACTGCTTCTCTGGTGGAGATGAAAATTTAAACCGAGCAGCATCCAAACAGGCGACTTCTTTGGATTGCGTTTAACCGCTGCAACACATACTCCGTAACTAAATTAATGCAAGTGCCATTAAGCTTGATAATAAGATTTCTTCCATGAAATTTGAGCTGTTTTGTTGTTCCGTTTTTAAGGTTCAGAAGAAGTTCGTTTTCATTACAATATTGACCAATTAGAGCTAAATCCTCATTTGAGACATGTTCAATATCTTTCACAGTTTTGTGAGAATGTAAAAATAATTTATCCGTTTAATGATATTCTCTTTATGATAAGTTTATTTTTTTTATGTGTCTATTTAATTCTGTATGTATTGTTGTATGTTATTTACGTGTTAGTCTCATTGGTCATTGTATTCCCTTTTTTTAAATCCTTGCTGCGAGGTAGGTTTTGTAAAAATGCACAATCTTTAGAGGGTATAACCTCAACATAGCAGCAACCATCAGACAAGTATTATCATTAGGAATTGTCTACTGGCCAATTACATCATATCCCAGTAATTTTTCTAACAAAAACTATGAGCAATCGTGTCGCCTTGGACAAATCTAGATGAACACCTCCAATGAGCTTTCCATTGTCCATTTCTTTTCCGATTTTGTCACAAATCAACGTACTTGCTTATTTGGTGGACCATTTTTCGAAATCCAAATTGACAATCACTTAGAAGATCGTTATCTTCAAGAAAATTATAAAATTAATGGTGAACTGCTAATATTTTGGATAATATCGGGAGTACCGACCGGAATCGGTTAGTAATTTTCTACTAGCTCAGTGCCACTAGACTTAAATATTATGAATACCTTTTCTGATTTCCAAATAGTCCTGATTGAAAAGTTTCTTATACGTTCCAGTGGTTTACTAATCACGGAAGCACAATCCTTCAGTAAATTTGGTAGAACTTCGTCAATACCTGTGGCTTTTTTTCACTGAAGCTAACGAAGCTCTTTCTCAAGAAATAGTACAGAGACCTTTAAAAATTTAAAGACTTTCTTTGTATGTAGTTTCATCTTTCTATTTAAACACAAAGTTAAAATTGTCGAATAAATGGCATTTGTTTTCATAAACTTTTCATTGTTAGAGAAGTAACTACTAAAAGTTCTTAACCAATATTTTATGTCGCTTGATGTGTGCATTTATTCCTTAGGTTTCTGTATTCTTTCCAATTGATTTCTGTCTTCTCTTTTCTCTTCGCAATATTTTATCAGGTTTATTCATTTTAGATTTAACACTTTCATCGAGCCATTCATAATGTTTTCTCTTGATTCGCTTTTCAATAGTTTTTTCACTTTATTGTTTAGATAGTTGACGGCGGCATTCACGTCAATAGTATTATCGTAAACTGGTTGCCAGTCTATTTTTCGAACATCATTTATTGAATCATCTGAATTGTAATTTGCAAAGTTTCGGCATTTTATGGTTCGGTGTGGGTATTTTTGATACATTAGTTTTACGGACACATGTAACCATATCATGATCGCTTAAAGAAGTGGATACCACATTCACATTCACAAGCGGTAGAGTTGATTCGACAAAATAAAATCGGTAAGAGTAGAAGTTTCTTTTGCGATTCGGGTTGATAATTTTATTTGTTAACCGTCTGGATATCGCAAGCGGGCAATACGGGTTTTTAGGCATTCTGATTGGCTTAGCGCTCTTGACGACGGGCCGATATGTAGCGGTAATGCCTTTCGTCAAGAAAAATGGGAGCTAAAAATGTAAACAAGCACGAAAAAACAAGTTTAAAGAAGCATTCGAAATGATATTATCTAAGTCCTACAATACATTTATCAAAAAAAAACATTTTCATAGCATAAAAACAAAAGCAATGTCAAGTTTAACTGTTAAAATAACCAAATTCAGCAACATTCTGTCTGGATGCTTCTTCAACATAGCTAGTTAACTAGCAGCTACATTGTCGATAAAAAAACGATGTTTTGATATCCAGTTTTATCGAAAATTTATACTAAATCAAGGAGGACGAATATATAACAAATACGTTTCCTCTCATTTTCAGACTCGATCCTTCGGCTTTTTGGTTACTCGGTCAATATAAAAATCGTCGAAGCCCATGTTATTCTTGGCTAGCTATTTGAAAAATTTAATTCAATAGTCGCTGTAACTAAATTTTAGTTGCACATTCAACTTTTCACATTCTTGTTTAAGTGTCGAATATTGTAATGTTTTGTTTATAAGGATATATGGAATTTCGAATTTTGCATAGAATGTTTCTTTTGACAGGATTGTTTCGAATTTTTACGAGTGTTAAGAAAGTAGTGAATTATATTATTATAAGAACACTAAACTGGATTTCTTACTTTTTATTTTATCTAACTTAGACGGTTAACAAATACAATAATAACCGATTACCCCGGGCTGTACCAAAAATATCGCCCTCAGTCATTGCACCGACCTCGCAAGCTCGATCGGCACTTAGACCTCGGGCGATATTTTGCGGTACAGCCCGGGGTAATCGGTTATTATTGTATTAAAGTTGTTTGAAACCAGTCAATGTAACAATTGATTTAAACTCTTTATATGTTTTTTTGCTATAATGAGCATTTAAATGGCCCATAAAAATCACTCCTTTTTGTTCACATTTAATTTTGCTGATGTTTTCATCAAACAAAGAGTTATATTATTTTGGAAAATATTTCGATCTTGATTAAACATCCCAATCCCCCCCCCCTCTCCACCTGTTGATCGATTGCGTTCGAGAAATGTGTGATCTTCCAAATGAAAACTCGTTCAGTTTGCTATATAATATCGATAAAGACAAACTCTATTATTTCCCATCAAGGTTTTACTGAAACATTTTTGCATCCCTTGTTGATATAAATATAAAATAAACTCTTCTCTGTACAAGGAATCCGGGCTAGGACACTTTTTGACATTACCACCAAACAGTAGTAACAACACAAAAAGGTTTTCCGAACGATATACTCTGTATTTCCTTCGTGGAATAACAACTTGTAACGAGGAATATACAATTCTTTCATTTCCAGTGGCATCTTCAGAAAGGTTAAAATATAAACCAATGATATCAGAATTAAAAAATGATTGTTTCTTAACGGTTAATACACATAGTATCCAAAAGGATAACAAAATTGTAATCACACGTCCTCCCACTCTCGCCGCCATTTTGAAACTTCTGTTCTCTTTTGAAACTGATACTTAGGGACTGGATATTAGTTTAAGTATTTTTGTATTGTGAGTTCTCGCGCACGAAGTGTACAATGTCCCTGGCCTTAAATTGATTTTTAAAGATGAAATAATAACATTTCTTTGATTGCTTAATGAAGCATATAATATATTCTACCCTAGTAAAAGAATGCAATTTGCGTTTTTGAAATCTACATTTCTCCCATGAATCGATTTTCCTTCAAATATCTGCTTAACATAACTGATTACATCATCTTCAGTGAATTTTTGTTCATGTGCGTCAAAATTTAAATCAGAATTGTGGCAATGTAGAAAATGTGTTGTCACTCCTTTGAATATTGGAAGCATTTACTTTATTAGTTGTTAAATCACTGTTTTTAGACATTTTTGGATTTATACATCAACATAAAATTAATTTAACATTAAACTCATTCAAAGTTAATATTCCTGGGTGCGTTTAAAAAGTTTACATAGCATTTTACGGTTTACGAAGCGGTTGATCTGATGTCATAATACCACCATCGCTGTACGTCTTGTACTGCAATCCGTACTTTGATCCATAATCAGTTTGATAACTTCTTGATTTCGTAGTTAAATTTGACACTGTGACTATGTGCTTTTCGTCCACTGGATGTTTTAAAACTGGATCCAGCATATTCCCTATGATGCTGTTGGTGTCGCTATAACCAATCCTCAAATTGGCTGGTGCGCTGTTTGTGCACCTAAACAAGGCACCCAAGTCGGCCGCTATCAAGACTTCTGACCGCTTGTCTCCGTCAGTAAATTTACCAAGTTTTGTGTTACAATCCCCTTTGTTTTTGTTGTTTTGATTTTCAAATGCAAGCCATGATTTATCTTTTTTTAAAGTCGATAGGTCTTTCCATTCTGTGTCAATACTATGAAGTTTGGTAATTAACTGACCGATTGCTTTTTTCCAATCACTGATCTTGCTAGATGCCCTGAAGCTACTGAATTCTTTGCATATCATTGTACGCATTGCATCAGTAGGTATCACATGTGCTTTGTTGTGTTTGTCTCCGTTGCCCACTTGCATGTTCAAATGATCACCAAAGGCGTTCAACACTTTGATTGTACCGTCGTAAAATTTCGGTTTTTCTTTACATGCCTTCGTTGCTTCTGTTTGCATGTCGGTGTGTACATTGCATACATAAAGAGCGAAAATAACAAACGCAAGTTTCTTAAGCATTCTTGTCTCGATTACTAAAAATAATACGTTTATTGCATAGGAATAGTTTCAGGGTCAGTAAAAAAACTCAAAAAAATTTGGGAAAATCGTAGAATGGAAGGACTAAATCACATGTCCAGCGAAAGTTACGCATAGTCTGAAAGGTCTCGGGCACTTCATGACATTTATCTATCCTTGTTTTCATATCAAACACGGTATTGCCAGGTTCGCCAGACTACGTTTTTGAAAAAGTAGTTATTTTAAAAAAGGGGTTATTCATTATCTTTGCAGTCTTTCCAGTATTTTTGTGATAATCTACAGTTGGTTAACGAATCCCCAACATTGGATTTCGTTTTGCTGGGTCTGATCTATCGTATGCAGTTTATCCAATACCTTAAGGAAAGAAAATATTGCGGAAGAAAAGATTGCGAATTTGATCAAATTTCAATTCCAAGAAAAGAAATAAAATGTGCAATTTAATTTTGCCGATTTCGAAGAAAGAGACGAGTTACTTCTGTCGTTGTTTTGCTATATGAAGGAAACCCCTTAATTATTTGCATGGAAATTTTCAAAGGAACGAATCCTAATGACCAAGATGAAAAAAAATTATCAAGCGATTTCGTGGAAAAATTCATGAATCATTATGCTTCAATTCGCAATTTTAAATTCCGCAATTTCTTGACACAATATCAGATTCGCAATCTTTAGTTCCGCAATTTACGATTTTTTCAACCATGAATTTGCAATCTTTAATTTCACAATCTTTTCTTGCGCAAACTTTTCTTTCGTTAAGGTAGTGTAAAATGTCAGGGCTGTTGCACCGGTATTTTTAGTAGGCTACTTAAAACAGACTAGTTGAATTGTCATTTTTATATTTTTACGTATAATAATAACATATGAAAAAAGAATTTTTTAAACTTGCCTTTTTCACGAGTGTATCCTTTTGGTATTTAAAAATGTTTAAAGTATTATATTTTTTATAATTTTTTGTAATTGCAGTGAATTGAAGCGTTTGAACATATTATAAAGTTAAATGAGCCGAATTATTGCCGAAAACATCGTAATTGTCTGTACAATACTTGTTCCAGGTAAAATGTGTGTATAGAATAAATTTAGAAATCAGCTAATTATTTTTTAAACGGAATTTTTCTATCCCCAAGGGAGCCGAAAACTTGTTTATGATGGGAGATAAAAAAGGATGTAGAGAAAAAACTGCAAGGGAGCAAATTATATGTTGTGTTTGTTATTATAGTGGACTATCCATATAACGAACCCCCGATATAGTGAACATCTCAGTAAAACGAACCAAAGTCCATTCCCCTTGGATTTAGCCTTTAGAAACTCTTATAAATCCTTTCCATATAACGAACCTCTGATAGTGAATACAGAAATTCAGCAATATTTTCAAAATTTTGTGCATCATCGGTATCAATATTACGTTTCACAAACAAAACAGTGCAATGACATCCAAATCGAAAAGTGCGAATCACAGAAACATTAGTGCAGCAGAACAAAAAGAAACCAAACTTTGAACTTTCAGATAATATCATCTTGCTTACGCAATTAAAAAAGTGTTGCACTGATCTCTAAGAAATATATTTGCTAGGTGTATGGAGACTTGCAATGTAAGCAAAAAATGCTGCTTTGCTTCAATTTTTGTTTGATTTTGGACTGTATTCGAGTAGAGTTCTACTCAAGCACTTCAGACAATGTGTGGCATTTACACGTCTTTTTTTTATAAGAAACATGTTTATAAGAAACCTACATGTAGGATCTTCAAAAATTAAGAAACTTTTACTACTACATTCTATGTCTATTTCTGAAATAAGAAACTTGTTTCTAACTAATTCTTACAATTAATTAAAGAAGATGTTACAATCATCACTAGGGAGAGACTTTGAAAAGAAAAATGCTTTATTTTTTTATTTTAAAACCAAAGAAGTCCAAAGATTAAAGAAACTTTTAGAACTAGCTATTTATTTGATATAAAAAAACCCTTATTTTACTAGGAAAATTAAGAAACTAAATAAGAAACTTTTAGAACTAGGCCCTTCGCCAGGTTTCTTATAAAAAAAAAACGTGTAACGCTATCAATTTTTGTAGGGTTAAAAAAATACAGGAGTTCAATTAAATGAGGCAAAATTTCATTTTTGTTTTTTCGGTATAACGAACTCTCGAGATAGCGAACTTTTCTTCGGTTCCCTTCGCGGTCTGTTATACCGAGAGTCTACTGTGTAAGGAACCATCTTAAAATAAACTGTACTTTATAACCGTTTCTCTCGCAGTACCGCTTCCTTTAAGCATTCCTGATGTAAGCAACGAGCAATTATTAAGCACTCGAGGGTTGTAAAAATAACTTTTTTGCAAGGGAACCAAAACTAAAACAAGTTTTGCACTATATACACACTGCAGGCTATATAAATCGGTTTAGGTAGCTAAAACCTTTAATACCATCGAGGTTGTGTACTATGTGTTATGAATGTTTTAGTAGCTTCCTGGGGTTATTTTTTGTCATAGTTTAAAGTAATCCATTTGGAAAAAACATTTGATATTATTTCGTATTCTGGTTTCTTTAATATAAAAAACAGTAATGTAACCTATTGTTCTTTTTCCGTGAAGGTTTCATCCATAAATTTGTTTCCTGTGAACAATTCTTCCCTTAGCGGTACAGCAGTTAACTGCAACCTCGATCCCAGGACATGTTGGCTCTTTTTGCATATCGGACGGCGAGACGAACATGGCCCTGGTGGAGGCTGGTCAAAAATCTTTGATTTTCGCAGATTTTTAATTAATGCACTCGTGTCTCGTTTATCCGGAATTTTTCACTTCCCAGTCCTTGGTAAGCGAGATTTAATTTTATTATCAGGGTCTGGATTTTATCGTGATCGATGGAAATGGAACTTTTAGTGAAGACTGCACTGTGAAGACTAGTTGTGAGGTGGCTCTAAAGTTTATATTGTTGTTTTAAAGCGGGTATACGTTTTTGAATATTGCCTGAAACCGAAGAAATATTAACTATTTGTCCATCCAGAGTCCTCTTTATCTGATCAAGGCTGTTTAATTTTAAAGCTGGCTATCCCATATAACTCCTTGTTTTGAACAAAGTTAAGTAAAAAACAGAGGTGATGCTTTCTGGAACTTCATAGAGAATTGCAGCTTAACCGTGTCTTCTCTGAGTATGGTACAGAAATCAAATCGTAATAACACCAACTCTTACACTAGATAGATACATGAGCATATTTTACATGGACACGCTTGACAAAACTTAGACTCTGAGTAATGAATTTGATGCATCATACAAAAAAGGTCATTTAATAGTAAAACATTGATCTTATTTCACACAGGTTGCAGCTATTTGAAATTAAAATTAAAATTTTTACCGACTTTCGATTTACCAAATTTCTTGCATCTGCAAAAAATTATTCCGCATTATCTCTTTTGAGGTCCCTATCCACAAACATTTATTCCGCAAAATATGCCATTTTTGGGTCACTCATCCGCAAAAATAAATTCTGCACAATTCGTGTGAATTGTGTGTCAGAATTCGTGTGTCGTCTGCAAAGCTGGATGGTAAAGAATATTTTAAGTTCTGATTGATATCACCAACCATGATTAGAAAAAGCAGTGGGCCAAGAACAGACCCCTGTGGAACCCCTGATCCAACGTTAGCGGGTATAGATTTTACACCATTGACGTAAACATATTGTATTCTGTCATTTATACCAAGTTGCTTCAGTTTAGCAACTAAGATGGAGTGGTCTACTTTGTCAAATGCCTTGCTAAAATCTAAGTAAATTGTATCTACATTTGAACCGCTTTCTAGAAAGGATAGGATTGTATCATAATGGGTCAGTAGCTGCGATAAACAGGAACGACCTTCTCTAAAACCATGTTGTACTGTACAAGATGATCAACTATGTTCTTTTTTATGACTTTTTCAAATATTTTAATGACATGTGAAGTCAAGGCAACTGGTCGATAGTTGCCCACTTCGCCTTAGTCATCTCCTTTGAAGATGGGTGCAATGTTTGCAGTCCAGTGTATGTAATAATAGCTTTGTGTTTTTCTTTTAAAATCCCTTAACCTTTTAGAAGTTTAGGAACTTTTTAGAAGTTTAGGTAACACTAACAGAATTTTTATGTAAAATCTGTGAAATTAGCATGGCTAATTCATGCAATCCTTCATCTGTATTTTCGTTTATGTATATAGCTTACTTTGTATTCTGATGTTTCTTTTTACACTTTTTGTTTTAGCTAGCTGACAAAGACATTGCCTGCAATGTCTTTGTCAGTTGCTAGTATTAATCTGAGCATAAGCAGCATGTAGCTACCCACAAGTACATCTGAGCTAAGAGTTAACTAGCTAGTTAAAAGTAAATAAAGCCATAAAAATATCTTGTCAAAATGTATTCTCCGAATATATTTCTCTTATGCAAAACATGTATATGCACAGTATCGGCCATCTTTATTGTTTATAGTTAATTTTAAGCGTAGATATTTCACGGACCGAGTGACGTATTATCTTACGCATAATTAGATGAAAAGTCTCGACCAATCACGGCTCGGAATAGAACCAGCCTCCTCCAGGGCCTTTTTCGTCAGACCTATCAATAAGCGCAGCGCCGATGAGAGACAAAAAGCCCTGGGAACGAGGTTGAGTTAACTGCATATACACTTTTTCTCTAACCTGATATTTTCATTATTAATTTGCAGATATATCAAGCACCAAAGCCGAAGTGGACCCAATTATCCAATAGACGACTACAAAACTGGGGTTTGCTTTCGTTTACTTCTGTAGTTATTTTATCTGTATACCTATAAAACGTCTTGAGTTGCTTTAAAATTCATTTTTGGCTGAAAATACTGAGTATTTTACACAAATTTTGACGCAGTTACTGGGTCGACGGATTGGTTTTTGAAGTAAAATGGCCAATATAGTTAAATTTAAAACATCCAGATTGGTTAAGTCTATTGGCTAATCGCTATCAAAATCTAATTTACTGTATTAGAATAAAAAAGTAGTTTTTTTGAAGCTATCTCTGCAAAAAGTAAGTTTGACAGTTACCACCTGCGATCCTACCTTCAAGAAACACACCAAAAAGCTAAATTTGTTAGTTAATTACCATCACGCATTTCGAGCGTTTGGAAGTTCTTGTGTTATGTCTTTTCATGTACGCCTACACAACTGTTATTGGTGCTTCTGCTAAAAACTTGTCATTCGAGAAACAAAAACTCGAGAAATACGTTGTTTGTTCTTTAAGAAGTTAAATAATTTGGAAAATTCATACGCCTAAAAATTATACGGAAAATCCCAGGAAATAGATGATTTTTATCAAAATTGAGGGGGGACTGGTATTTTTTTTCCAATTTCATTTATAAGATAGTTAAAATAAATTAAGAATGATTTAGCTACAAAGCTATTATCTTATTCATTATATTATTCAGAAAAAAGTACAAAAATTCACATTCACTAGCTAAATTTAACACGCTGCCCCAAGTATAATGAAGATTTTCCACAATGGTAAATGTACTGTTTCACGAAACATTTTTTAAAAGAAATTCGTCACGAATCCTACATCATTCCAATTCCACTGTAACTTTTATAAATCATTAACTTAAAATTTCCATTTCAAGCTAATGACAAACGTTTTCTAGTTACAAATTTGATCCTTTTTTATTAGTATCCCTATGGTAGGCGAATGAATTCAACATTTCTTATAACATTGTTCAACGAAGCGTGAAGAAATTATTTCTTACCCAATTAAAATTTCTATTTTTGTTTGTTTTAGGTGGATTACCTCATCTTAAGGTATTTTATACTTCACACTTATTTTTTTTAAGTTATCGTACCATTTATTAGAATGTGTAGAACCTTACGTATATCTTTCCCCGTGTTTATCAAGTTAATGTCCACCGTTCAGTTAAAGTGTGAATTAGCAAGAAGTTTACACATACAGATTAGTGCAATATTTGTTCTTGAATTTTCATTGAGTTTGTAATTTTACTAAAAGCTTACCAAAATTTTCTTTTGGGGCTTTATTTTTATTTTTTGCGCCACCTTGAGTGTGCGAAATTATGCACACCTTTTTTTTAGATAAAGGCGCCGCTCAAAGTTAGACCAACGGTGGCACCTCGGTTTTAATTGATCAAGAATTAAATATATAAAGTGTTTAAGTAAAAAATATGTAATATACATAAATATATAATAAAGATATTATAGTGTATTATACATTATATATTCCCCACCTGATATTTAAATAAGTTTGTGCATAAATTTTGGGCCTAAATTTTGGATCATTTACGGTTTGTTTAATATCTTCATTTAACAAACATGCCAAAATTTCGAATCACCAGAAAGGTAGAGAAAGGAAAGCTTTGAAAATTTGATTGATGCGTGAAAACTTTGTTTTCCCATCCGAAATCAACTGCCTTACCTACTTATGTATGTGCTATTCTTGTATATGTTATTTCGAACGCAACACTTATAGAATACGTTTTTTTACTTGTTTTCAGGGTATGATTCCTGACAAGATTCCTACTGTAAGTACGCTTTCATATGCGCGTTGATTTGACGTAATGCATCCAAGTTGTCATGCACACTAAAACACATTTTAATTTAGTGGTTGGATAAATATTTAGTGAAACTTCATCAAATGGAGGTTTTTGAAGATAAAAGGCCCAACCATGTGTTAGTGAACGAATATCTTCCAGGACAAGGAATAATGGTATATTTTGATTTGTATCCACGAATTTTGTAAATACTAGTCGCTTGCCCGTGAAAAAATCCGCGGGTTTGCCTGTCCTTTTTATACCGCATTGCGTGCGTTTGGCTACTTGCGGTATCATTTTGAGTGACAGACAGACATATATGGGTATTATAATACTAGTCGTCAACCCGTGGAAAAATCCACGGGGTCGCCCGTCCTTTATATATCGCATTTCGTGTATCCGCAAAAGACAGACAACAGACACGACGGCTATTATTATAGAGATAGATTTTACAGGCTATACTAATGTGTATTGATCCTTACCACCTTGAACTCGGTCTATAGATCAGGATTTATATGTAAAGGTTTGTTTACACTTTCTAGTAACATAAAACAAACTTTGTTCTGGTTTGTCTCATGAAATAATAAAATACTAAAGCGAATAATGTGTGAAGACTTTCCTTAGTGGGATTGTTTTCTTCTTCTGTTCGCCCTCGTTGTTCTATTCTATTCAATTGGGCACTTCTAATATGAAGTAAAATGGCATCAATGGGTTCGTAAACTGTCATGATGAAGATAAATATTAATACTATAATTAAATTCACATTTTTAGGCTCATTTGGATGGCCCTTTATTTTATCCAACCATAGCAACAATAAATCTTGGTTCGCATACAGTGTTGGACTTTTACTCGCTTCGCGATGAGCAGGAAAAACACGAGGTAAAAACAAATCACAGTTTTGAGAAATTTTCTTAGTCGTTTTAAGTGGTTTAACCAATTTATCATTTCCGGTACCGTACAATTAGCCTATGAGCAAAAATGTTTCTTTATCTTCTTTATAAATGCACAAATGGTTCAGAAGCGATTTGGCTCGATCTTCAGATATTTGTGTACGCTTTGATTTCACGGTGCATTTTCGGTCGCCGGCATACTAGCTGTCTTTTGGTTTAGGAATCCTTTTCTCAAATTTTGCCTTATTTTACACCCAACCTTGTAAGTGTTATTTTTAAAATTCACGATCAAACTAGACTACCTAAATGTAGGACCTTCTACCATATTTACCAAGAGTACGGTATCAAATCAAAAGTTTATTAGACTCAACTAAACGACATTAAAAGTGAAAGCGTCGTAACATTTGTTTCGTCGAAATTTTCCTGTCGTAAAATGTCTCAACATCAGTCATTCGCTAAAGTTATTATCGCCCAATAACATTCTGAAATTTCCTGATTCGCGAAAATATGTTTTTTAGATGGTAAGTGGGTAGAAATTTTGGTGTATATAGGTATCATCATCATGATCAATTGATTTTCCCCTTTTCGTTTCTATAATATCCCTTTCTGGTTTTAAAAAAATACCTACTTGAAAAAGATATTAAACACCTTATTTGATAAAAAATAGGGAAGTAAAAAGTTGACAGTTTACTTTTCTACGAATACACGTTTCCTGAATTACATGTTTTTTCAAATATTGGAATTTGATGTTTAATTGACGTGTGTATAAATTTTTAACTTATCCGACATGTGAAAATGCTGTTTTGGTGGTATTAATGTTACAGTCAAAATATTCCTAGTTTTCTACTTGTACTAATAAGCCTCCGTTTTAAGCATAGGTCAATTAGCACAAAATTGATAAACCTGTTTTAACAGGTTATTTGTTTGCTGTATGAATCCAAAGCTTTCACGTTTTATCAAGTTTTAGGTGAGGATTTCAAAAATCACATTCATTTTGTTTGACAAAGTTGAAAAAATATTAGCGGTACATCAAAGAAAGCTAATTCGGGAAAGGTGTATTGTAAAGTTATTGTTTACTTTTATCTTTAGGATGATCACTTTCAGGATGATTTAGAATCGTCTCTAAAAGATCGCTATATTGGTTCGTTTTTGTTGGAGCAGAGAAGTTTAGTGTGTTTCAAGAACGATTTGTATCACGTTTACATGCATGGCATCGAAGAAGTGTGCGAAGATGATTTGAAGGAGAGACATTTCTTTAATAAGCATACCGTAGAACTTGACCTAACTAAGTCTCCCTTGAAACGTGGCACGAGAATTTCTTTGACGATCCGAAACTTTCCAAAAATTTTAAATGTGAAATTGAAGTTTGGAATCAGGTAAAAAATCGAGAAATTACACGTTGCGCATTCATTAGCAAGATCTTGGTACGATCAAACTTTAATTGCCACTTCGCTTTTGCTTTGTATATCCGAAACTGGATTTTTAGCAAACCCAGATGTTGTAACATGCACGAACTGACCCAACATGCATGTTCTTGTTCAAGGAATCAATGGTTTTTCGAGAAATGAAAACGAAAAAGTAATTTTCAAGTAAAAAAGTTATTTGTACCTCCTACTTTAACAAAGTTTTCCACTCGAATAAGTGCTTATTAAAATATCAAAGTATCGAAAAACTTTCGCGAGAGAAACTTTCGCGAGTGCGAAAAAGTCGAAAAGTTTTTTAGATAAATTTTCACGAATCTACAAATTGAAACATTTTTGCGAGAAAAACGTTTGCATTATCTGAAATTGGAAAGTTTTATATTTCGTTCACACAGAAAAAATGGCCTTTATTGTTAATGGTAGAAAAGGGGGGAAACTCATTTTAGAGACTGCTATTACTAGATTACTATTTTGAGATACATATATGTAAAGCATCGTCACCTTATTTTTTTAATTCTCTGTAAATATATTTTCAAGTTTTGCAAGGTAAAACATTTTAAACCAGACCATTTTAAAAAAACATTTGTGGTTATACTTTTGCCAATCGACAATTAAAAATGTTTTTACCGGATTAATTTTTGCGAATAGTCCTTTTTAAAACTTTTGCGGAAAAAGGCCCCAAATCGCGGTATTTGCTAGCAGGCCAACAAATTTCTCAGGCGGAAACGCTGACAGCAACTGACACTCAAATCAACTTCAACCAGGTGAGTTAAACTCCAGTCTTCGGAGAAAATCTTTTAAACTTTACCCCTGAGTGAAAAGGATTATCTGTGACAATTGGAGTGTTAATGTTGTAAAACAATAAAAATGAGTTTAATTCTATTCATCTTCACGTGTCTCCTTCGACCCCAATCTTGTTTTTAAAGGGAAAAAAAACATTACCATTAAGCGAATTAAATTTCGCGTGGACTAATTTATTCGGATAATTTTTTTAAAATTTTTGCGGATGCGCACGTGGTGGAAAATAATATAAAATTTAGCTAGAAAACAGTAGTACAACTTTTTAAAACTTTAAAAGTTTTTAACATAAAAAGTTGTTAATCTTCAATATCTAGTTCATATTTTGATTCTGAAGAGTCGCCATGACGTTTGGATTATCTTGTGTTGGGTTTTCCTTTGCTGCAAAAATGCCAACACAATTAGTGTTTCTGATTGAAGTCAGATTGATATTACTAGCTAACTCAAATATGAGTTTATTTCAAACAAGAAGAAAAACAGGTTAAGAAGAATTGAATAAACACATCATAAATGACTACTTTTAAATCTGTCATAGACCTTGTCACAAATGGTTACTATATGACCAGTGAGAGGTTGCTATATGGCCAGAATGAATTCCAAGGATGCTTTTTTGCGGTTCCTTTCAAACAGAAGCATAGAAAATACCTCTGTTTTCAGTGGGAAGGAAAATTGTATCAGTTTTGATGCCTTTCCTCTGATCTCTCTTTCCCACCTATAATTCTTACAAAAATTTTAAAGCCGTCACTCACTCTGTGGTTAACAACCAACGATATATCATCTATATTATGCTGATAAGTCATACGCATAATATAGTAACATATGGATGAAAGGTGACTCTTAACACCGAGACATCAGAAAATTTCCTAGCAACTTCAGAGTAAATATCTGGTTTAGGTGATTATTAGAGAAAAACTCCCCTTACCTCGACTACTAGAATTGAGCATTTGGGTTTTATAATTGATTCTGAAAAAATGAAAATTGCTACTATATAATCCTTGACGAAAACATGCATTCAAAAACGTGCACATGTAAACGATTTTATGCACACACTTTTCGAAATGGTGTGAAGTATGGATGGCTAAACCCTGTCCTGTTTTATAAAAGTGTTTTTAGACGTGGATTTTTTATTTAGATTTCAGACAAGGTGTTGAGTTTTAGTTTTCGGTTTTGGACAAAACGAGCAGCTATCCTTTAAAGGATCACCACGCATAAGGTGGCGACACTCATAAACGATCCAACTGGTACAAACCCTATCCTTATTAAAACGAACTAACTT
Organism: Hydractinia echinata; assembly: GCA_030067915.1. NCBI lineage: Eukaryota > Metazoa > Cnidaria > Hydrozoa > Anthoathecata > Hydractiniidae > Hydractinia > Hydractinia echinata. The sequence continues at coordinate 296,210 of JASGCC010000235.1, read as the reverse complement.
CCCGGTCGCGGAAGAAAACTTATGTGTCGTAAGCGCAGTGCATTGAAGGAATAAAAACCATGTACTTGACTAATTTGTTCGTAAACATATCGAAAGCCGTACAAAAATCTATTCGGAGATGGATTGTGGACACAATAAAACGTGCTGGCATTTTTAGAGTTTTATGAATAGTGTCATCAAGACCATAGAATTGTTAACAGTAGTCTGTTAACCGACAATTGTTGTATATGGTAAATTTTTGTGGAATCAAGTTTTTGACCGTCCACTATTTTTAAATCACAGATGATTCCTGAATCGGAAGAGATCCGATTACGGAATCCTCCAAAAACATGATACTTATGTTTCAAGTGTCACGAAATTCCGGTGGAATCTATTAGTAGTAATTAGACGTCCATATTAGGTGAATTAAAAGCAGTTGTATAGTCGAAAGGAGGATAAGAAATTGATTACCGATATGTTTAATTCTCTGAATAACCTTTTTAAGAATTTTATGAGCACCCATGCAAAATGTTTTGATACTAATGAACCAGGAAGGAAGAGTATCTGACGATAGGATTGTTGATGAGGTTGACAGGAAAAATGAATGACCTTCGCAGGAGAGTATATAGTTGGATGAAGAACATCTTGTGGAAGCCTCCAGTCAAAAATCTTCATCAAAGAGAAGTTTAGATCATCACCACCTAAAAGGTCAATTGAGCGTAAAATGAAAAATAGAGAAAGCTAGGATTGTTAAGTTACAAATTGAAGCTGCCTTTTGATTGTAGAACTAACAAAGAAGCAAATACAAGTTCAGCTTGATATGGCAACAGCATCTGCTAAGTTGAAGATATACTCAGAAGAAACTGAATTGGAAGATGGAAAAGTAAAAAAAGTTGACTTACCTGACATTCTAGCACGATAGGATGAAAACAGTTAATGGCAGGGGTCCCAGCTGGCCATAAAATCATAAAAATCATAAAATGAGCAATTTTTTTCTCAAAAATTATAAAATTAGCCAAAAAAAAAATTTGTTGACATAAAAAATCATAATTTTTGTACGTGTGTTCTCCAAAAATTTTGTTATGCAGTTATTTTTAATTTTGTTTGCTCTTACTCGGCATTTATTATTCTTATGACATTTCCCAGAGTTTTATGTAGCAATTATTTAAGTCGAGAAGAGAGTAGAACAACTTTTTTTTAAGGTTAGTAATTACAATAGTGATTGATTAAACACCGTCCAGAGTGGGGAAAAAGCTATCATTGGCTCAGTTTTGTTAAAAATGATAAATGTTCTGCTTATTGTAAAATTTGTGTTAAAACATTCAAAATTGACAACAGTGGGTTATCTCAAGTAAAATCACATGCAAAGTGTCATGCATCTCGGTCAAAAAAAGAATCTTATCAACCGGAGGGCATTACAACTAGTTCCGAAGATGGCAAGTTAAGTCTTAGTCAAGGCAGTTTATTCCTAAGCCAAGAAAATTTAGTAACGAAAGCAAAATTGTGACAAGCTTTGCAGATAGTTGATAAAAACCAGAAACAAATTTTTAGAGGCAAACCCTTAGACTTGATTGATTTAACCCATTGTTTTAGCAATGAACCTTGGTGGTAACAGTATAGATTGTCAAAGCAAATTCCAAAGCACTTTTTATGTGTTTAACCAGTTTTCCAAGGGTTATCCAGTTTTTGTAGGAGATTCGTCAGATCTATGAGAAGTTATTAAGGACCATTGAACCATACGGTTATCAAAATTAGGCATTGGCATAAAATTGGAATAAAATTAGCTAAATTTTCATAAAAAAATGGCATGAAATTAGAAGTAAAGGGCATAAAATAGCATAAAAATAGGGGTGTAAATTGGCATAAAATCATTAAATAAAATCTGTGTTTTTGCCCTGGGACCCCTGTAATGGTTATGTTCAAAGCATCAACCAACAACAAGATAGTTTAGAACACTGGGATCAATTTAGTCAGCCAAAAGTCAACAGAAGAAAAAAAGTAGAATTATTTCAAGAAGGGAAACAAAGCAATATATGTGGGCATGTTAATCAGTTGACGGATTTAGTAAGTCGTTACAAGCTCCAGACGTAGAGTTGGATATCTTTACTGGCGATTCGTTAGAGTATATGTTTTTCATTACAACCTTTGTTGAGGCTGTGAGACTAAAATACTAAATAAAGAGGCAGGCCTCACAAGGCTTATCAGGTAAACCAAAAGACTTGGTCAGTAATTATATTTATTGCCCATCAACGTTTGCTATAAAACAAGCCGAGATATGGAGATCCATATAAGATAGTGAGTGCATACAGAAAGCAAATTAAATCCTGGCCAAAGTTGAAGCCCTAACGACTCACCCAGTTTTAGCAATATTCTGCACCTTCTTAGTAAAGTTTAAGGCTACAATGACTTACAGTAGCAAATAATTGTATGATAGTCCAGACGTGATTCAGATTTTTGCATTCAAAGTTACCTATCTACTTGCAAGACAGATGGAACAGACAGACCCTAAAAGTGAGACGGGGTACTGGTGAAAAAGCGAAATTTTAAAATTTTTATGCAGTTCTACAAGAAGAAGTTGATCTCATTTCTGATCCTGATTGTTTGGTGCAGCTTCATCACCAAATTGCTCCAATTTGCACTTAAACAGACAGCTAAAGATAACGACAAGATCACGGATGATGCAGTTCAACATAGAAGCTATTTGTACACTTTTGAAAAACTTCTATGTAGATGATATGCCTTCGTTAGTGCAGTAATTCGTCGTTTGCCAATAATCTGTTAAAGAAAATAAAAGAGTTGTGCAACTCAGGTGGTTTCAACCTGACTAAGTTTTGGAGAGTGTTAATGAAAGTGAAAGAGAAAAGTCTTTAAGAAATATTGATCTTGAGAAGGATGTTTTGCCTTTAGAACGAGCGTTAGGAGCGATACTGGTGTATAGAAAACGATTCCTTTGGTTTTCGCATCCAACTTAAAGACAGACCGCTAACGAGGAGAGGTATACCTTCAACAGTTGGTTCGATTTTTGACCCACTTGGATTTGCAGCACCATTTCTACCTCCAAGGAAGACTTTTTCTTCAGCAGTTATGGTCTGACAAGAAAGGTTGGGATGATGAAATTGTAAGCTAACAAAGATTTACATGCTTAAAAAATGGCGCGCCTAAAATGCCCTGGATTAGAAGCCATCAATGTACCAAGATGTTTCAAACCCAAAGACTTCGGTGAGGTCTTAAATAAGTCTATTCATCATTTTTCAGATGCCTCTGATAAAGGGTTATGGAGAAACCAGTTACCTCAGGTTGGGAAACAAAAAAGGAGAAATAAATTGCTGTTTGCTAATGGGAAAGGAGAGAGTAGCCCCTTTTAAATCAGTAACTATACCCAGATTCGAACTAACAGCCAGCCATAGTTTTTGTCAAAGTTGGATCCTTCATGAAGAAAGAACTAGAAATTCAAGACTTCGATGAGTATATTATTTGACTGATAGTACACTAGTGTTGGTCCTATTTAGGAAATAAGAGCAAGAGGCTATATTTGTTTGTAGCCAACAGAAGTAAGAACTATCTTGGATCATTCAAAGGTTGGTCAGCTGGAGATATGCTGATTCCAAAATAAATCCAACAGATGATGCTTTTCGTGATTTGAGCGTCAACAGTTCCTTTGAAGAACCAAAGATGGTTTGGTAAACCGTATCTATATCCAGGACGATGTGTTGCAAAGACTAACATCAAGAAACATCAAAATGAATAAAGTTAAAGAGACTAGTTGCTACTATGTTACAGTGGCTGAATCATAAACGACATATAGATATAGAAGACTTGCAAAATGCAGAAACTATCATCTTAAAATTGGTACAGCATAGGAACTTTGCTGATGAATAGCTGTTCTAAAGAAAACTAGCACTGGAGAATGGTCACACCAGAGTTAAAACTCGTAAGTCCCCTGTAAAAATTGTCTTCTTTTCTCAATTGTTTATGGCATACTGAGAGTTGGTGGACTTTATCAAGAAGTGAAATGGAAGAATGTGTTACAGTTCATCCCATTATTCCTACCAGGATAGAGATGTGGCAAACAATGATTGTACGTTAGTGCCATGAAGATGTCGGACATGGAGGTGGAGGCTTTACAATGAAATGAAGCTTAGACGAAGTGGATATTGGGTTAAAGTTGTAAGTCATTTGTTCGTCATCTGATATTGAAATGTAATGCCGTTAAGAGGAAAAAACTGCAGATTAAAGGATGGCTGACCTTCCGAGCAACCGACTTGAAACAATTTAACTGTTTGGTTCATTTATTATCAGAGAAGGGCGAAAGAACCTTTTTTGAAGACGAAGCCGTGCACTTGGAATCTACATACATAATTAGTACTGATTCTTTTATACAAGCATTGAGAAAGGTTTGTCTTTAGACTAGGCAATATGCGTTCATGTGCAGTGTGACAATGAAAGTAACTTTGTTGGAGCTAAATAGGAGTTGAAAAAAGCCCTGAATGAAATGGATGACGATAAAATATCTACCTTCCCTTCAGTTACAGGGAGGAGATTGGATCAGTTGGAAGAGAAATCCACCAACAGCGAGTCACTTGGTGGGATTTGGGAGCGTCAGATTCGAACTGTGCGCTCAATCTTGACGTCACTGTTACGAACACATGGTTATATCCTGAACCACAAAGCCTATAGGACATTGTTAGTGAAAGTCGAGGGTATTGTGAAATCAAGACCTCTCACATGCGAACATTAAGCGATGCAGATAGCCCACTCACCTTTCAACAGCAAATTTGCTTCCTGTGAAGAGAACGTGATTGGTTCGTCTCCATGTGTTTTTGACAAACCTAATTTTTACAGTTGGCGACGATGGGAGACGAATAAAAAAAAATTGCGAAATGTATTTTGGTCAAGATGGAGAAAAGAATAGCTGCAAACTTTCCAAAAAGAGCTGCCTTGGCATACACAAGCGACGTTGCTTCCAAGTTGACGACATTGTAATATTGAAAGACGAATGTGAACATCTTTCTGATTGGAAATTGGCAAGGATTAACAAACACTGGTTTGATCAGTGACACTGATGGTGTAGTGGTAGCGCATTTCGGCTTGTAATCATAAGGTTTCGGGTTCGACTCCCGCTTCTCCGGCATATTTTAACTGTAGTGTTGTCGGCCCATCTGGGCCATCTACTGACCGCTAATCCCCAACGACGTTAAAACTTTTCGTTACTTGCTTACTGACTGAAAACTGCATGTAATCGACATGAACTAGTGCGTCCAATACATAAGTTGGTGTAACTTGTCAAAAATAATTAAAACAAAACGATTTCCAATCGGACTGTGTTTATTTTGTAGCATTTGTGTAGTTTTACTTCTTTTGTATGTTCCTAGCCTTGAGTTCTATGTTAAATGTTACACTTGATTAACTTTATGTTACTTGTTACTATTTTAATGTATGTTAATGATGTCTTGTTCCTCTGTTCTCATGCGTTTTAACGACCTATTGTAATACGGTTGAAGTTCTTTTGTGTTTTATAAAATAGACTTTGTTGTATTTTAAATCTGTAGCATATAATAGATTAATGTGGGCGTCGTGATTCAGTATATGTTTGTGGAGTTGCTTGTGTGTGATGTTCTCTGGTGGTGGTTTTGTCTATGCTTATATTAGTATATGTTTCTTCTTAGTCTCATATACTGTTCCACTTGCTTTCCAACTTGTCTGTTGTGTTGGGTATATGGGATCTTTATCTAGTTTTGTCCGTGGTAGGGGTGGGGTTTTTTGTGTGTGCTTGTTTGCTTTGTTTTCCTCTTATTTTTAATTTTTGTAGTTTTACCAAGTAAGGTTTTGTATTTTTGTTTAGCTTTTTGGACTAAAATAATGTGTGTTGAACCAATCTTAGCGTCCACTTTTTGGTGCGTGCGACACTAATAAGGCCTTTGACGTTTGATATATCGCCTATCCTTTATCTCAGACTTTCGATATCTCGAACATTTTGGTCGGACCCCTGAGAGTTTGAGTTATCGAGCATCGACTTATTTATCACATGGTTGTTTGTTTTTTCGCACTTTGATTGTCTAATCTACACGAAATATATTCTATATTTTTATTTCTACCAAGAAACAAGTGCAAATTTGCAATTCCTCAGTGCAAAAAGTTATATCTATATAATCATACGCCAGTTCCGTGTCTCTGTGACAGGCAATGTGGATGTGTTGTTTTTTCTAAAGAAACAGCCGCGGTAACATGTCACTTTTGCTAAACTTTTATTTTTATTCTGTCTTTTGTGTGCTTTTTCAAATTGATTTAAAATTTTTGTTTTAAAAAAGTCATGGTTAATTTATTTTATTGTTCTCATAAAAACCTTTGTGTAATGATGTAAACTTTATTACACAAACGTCACGGTTAATTAATTTTTATTATTCCCTTAAGCACGTGTCTTTTGTGTACTGCTATATGAAAAACATATTGGTTTTATTTATTCCCACTTGAATGGAATTAACAACAAAACGTTTTGACGAAAAGAACAATGAATTTTATGGTTAATTTCGCTCACTATTTCGCTGTTTTTTTATTCGGTATCTATAGTGGATTTTTCCACGGGTTTAAATAACTAGTCTCTTATAATAATACGGAGCTTCCGTGTGCCTGTTATCACTTTTGCAAAGTGGATTATATTCTTCACAATTTTCTTTGATAAAGTCTATAAAATACATTATTTTGATCGGCGTCCCAACCTCTACTTATTACAGGCAACGAGTGAACTAATTTTTTCCAATTTTTGTTTGTATATGTACTGCTGACGTCAGCAAAAAATCTAAAACAACCTATGTTTCCATTGTCCTTATGCCTATGTGGATTTATCCACGGGTAGTTTTCGACTAGTAATTTAATAAATAAAAACTCTCTTTGTATCTTAGAAGAAGTCGGTTTAATTAGTGTTGTTGTTTGGGTTTGTGGCGACTCTGCTCACAGGTGACACAATATAAATCTTTATGCTTTGTATGTTTTCGTTCACTTAAACTTTCCTTAAATGTATTAGAATGACCTAAAACGCAGATTTTCGCATCCCATTAAGACGCAACTTAAGAATATCAAAGAAAACGGGAGATATATTTTGTTTAAATAAAAACATTTCAGTTCGAGGCTAAGAAACGAAATATGTGACCAAAGACGTAAGTTATCAAGACACTGATGTGAATAGTTCCGACGATGAAAATTATGAGTTTGAGGATTCGAATGACATAATAAATTCATTTCTAAATGAATAAAAATTTGTAGTAATTTTAGTCAAATTTACTATTTCTTGATTTTAAATTGTTGCAGATAAAGGCAGCTTGGAAGAAGAGGACAGTGACAACAGTAAGAAAGATAAAGGTTATCGCTTTGTAGTAGAGCTCACTTATTTTTATTAACAAACACGACATTATTCCTTTTTTGAACCGGGGAAGAAGTAAACTAAATCGCGAGGAAAACGCTTTCGGCGAACGCTCAGACGTCAGCGATTTCGCAGACGACGATGTTTTTGTTGCTGTAGACCTTAAGGAATCTTCCAACGTTGGAATACCCGTAAAAGTTAAACATATCCACACTGGATTCGCTATATTATGATTTTTATGATATTCCAGGCAGTCAACTTTTTATAACTGTGTGATCCATTTTTTGTTTTTACAGTTTTTTTGGCACAAATTTATTTTTAGTCCTCAATGCTTTATTGGTGGTTAGAAAAGGTTTGAATCTAAATATGTAACAAAATTTTATTTAAGTGATTGCTAATTAGCATAATAAGTTACCGAAATTGTTTGGTCACATACCGCTTTCGAGTATGTCAGTAACTACGAAAAGAACACTTCATTCTGTATCTCCTTTACACACATTACCTACACACATTTATCTTTCTTACACATTCATGACACAAAATCTCGGCCTC